>WAAE01015073.1:330826-349179 GCA_013400495.1 Nicator chloris
GAAGGAAGGAAGGACTTAGCAAAAAACCCCATATCTAAATCTTTGTTTTTCATGACTGCCATAACACAGTCTCCAAATACCAATTTCTCTTCCCAGCCCTCACATTATGAAGCACCTGCATGAATGGTTCTGGCCTCTCTTGAACACCACCAGACTGAACATCTTCGTGGATGAGTCTTCAGCTTTCTTTTTCTTTCTTTCTTTCTTTCTTTCTTTCTTTCTTTCTTTCTTTCTTTCTTTCTTTCTTTCTTTCTTTCTTTCTTTCTTTCTTTCTTTCTTTCTTTCTTTCTTTCTTTCTTTCTTTCTTTCTTTCTTTCTTTCTTTCTTTCTTTCTTTCTTTCTTTCTTTCTTTCTTTCTTTCTTTCTTTCTTTCTTTCTTTCTTTCTTTCTTTCTTTCTTTCTTTCTTTCTTTCTTTCTTTCTTTCTTTCTTTCTTTCTTTCTTTCTTTCTTTCTTTCTTTCTTTCTTTCTTTCTTTCTTTCTTTCTTTCTTTCTTTCTTTCTTTCTTTCTTTCTTTCTTTCTTTCTTTCTTTCTTTCTCTCTTTCTTTCTTTCTTTCTCTCTCTCTTTCTCTCTCTCTTTCTTTCTTTCTGTCTCTCTTTCCCTCTTCTCTCGTTCTCTCTTTCTTTCTTTCTCTCTTTCTCTCTCTTTCTCTCTCTCTTTCTCTCCCTCTTTCTTTCTCTCTTTCTTTCTCTCTTTCCCTCTTCTCTCTTTCTCTCTTTCTTTCTTTCTTTCTCTCTCTCTTTCTCTCTCTCTTTCTTTCTTTCTGTCTCTCTTTCCCTCTTCTCTCGTTCTCTCTTTCTTTCTTTCTCTCTTTCTCTCTCTTTCTCTCTCTCTTTCTCTCCCTCTTTCTTTCTCTCTTTCTTTCTCTCTTTCCCTCTTCTCTCTTTCTCTCTTTCTTTCTTTCTTTCTGTCTCTCTTTCCCTCTTCTCTCGTTCTCTCTTTCTTTCTTTCTCTCTTTCTCTCTCTTTCTCTCTCTCTTTCTCTCCCTCTTTCTTTCTCTCTTTCTTTCTCTCTTTCCCTCTTCTCTCTTTCTCTCTTTCTTTCTTTCTTTCTCTCTCTCTTTCTCTCTCTCTTTCTTTCTTTCTGTCTCTCTTTCCCTCTTCTCTCGTTCTCTCTTTCTTTCTTTCTCTCTTTCTCTCTCTTTCTCTCTCTCTTTCTCTCCCTCTTTCTTTCTCTCTTTCTTTCTCTCTTTCCCTCTTCTCTCTTTCTCTCTTTCTTTCTTTCTTTCTCTCTCTCTTTCTCTCTCTCTTTCTTTCTCTCTTTCCCTCTTCTCTCTTTCTCTCTTTCTTTCTTTCTTTCTCTCTCTCTTTCTTTCCCTCTTTCTCTCTTTCTTTCTCTCTTT
The DNA here is from genome assembly GCA_013400495.1 of Nicator chloris. Lineage (NCBI taxonomy): Eukaryota > Metazoa > Chordata > Aves > Passeriformes > Pycnonotidae > Nicator > Nicator chloris. Next base: position 332,170 of record WAAE01015073.1, read on the forward strand.
CTCTCTCTCTTTCTCTCTCTCTTTCTTTCTTTCCCACAGAGAAAAGGAAAACTGACTCTAAAGGCTCTTTAGAAAAAGGCCCCACATTTATCATTTTTTAAATGTCAGGGTTTTCAGCTCAGCAGTTTAGTAGGTCTGACTCACTGCTTTTATCTCTTGGGGATGGCAGTTTGGGAAGCAGATTTCATTACAATAAAGGAACAGGTGCCATTCATATTCTTAGCCTTTTTTTTTAATATCACTGCATAACATACATCTGTCTCACTGCTACTACACAAAACAGGCCCTGAGGACTATTTACTGATTATTCCACACCATTTTTCATAAGAGCAGGACTGTTCCCTTGTTCTGGTCAAACTCTAATTAACAGAAAGATAACATCACTGTAACATTGTGCAATTCCTATTTTAAATAATGTTCAGTGTGTACTGCTGCCCTTTTCTGTCAAAGTATTACTGTGTGCTTTGGCACAAAGATATCTGCATTTCTATATCTTCTACCAGTTTTACAAAGGTTTTATAAGGCTTAATGAATGGAAAAATGCTTTGAAAAGCTGTAGATAAAAGGCAATTTTGGAGGCAGTCATTAGTAGTAAACACCCTCATCAAAGTTTCTCTTGCTAATCCTTTCTGCTCTGGCTGTGCAGGCAGTGCTGACAGACCATTCCTCCAAGGTTATTCTGATGTCACCTCACAGACAAGCACCCTGAAAGTCACTTATATTCACAACCCTGCTGGCACCAATGTCACCCAGCTCAGTTTAAATTGTGCCACCTTAACTCCAGAGAGCAATAGCAAAAAAAAAAAAAAAAAAAAAAAATCTTGGACTTTCTATGAGTCCCACCATTAAAACTAATATTGTGTAACTGGAAATCAACTCCTTCAATTAATGGGAATATATGGCTTCATTTTGTAGGCACAACTTTTCCATTTGAAAGCTCACTGACATATGGGTTCCCACCGGTGCTGTAATTCCACTGTGCCTAAAAGTCATCGTTAGTTTAAAATGTGGAGGTGCTGTTTTTTATATACACATACTTAATGAACAGTCTGAGTTCCAAGTGCTTTTCTTTCAGCACCATTCCAATGGCACTCGTTCACTGCGGTCCCGTTTCCTCCGGTGGCTGCTCCAAGGGGGAATTCCTGGCTGACATCACCTGGGGGTTGGAGCCCAGGGCATGGCAGAGACCCCCATGAACACCCCATGTACTTCTTGGGGGGTTCAGGACCCTTGCTGGGACCCCAGGAGAACAAACACTGCCTTTGGCTTTTGCCCATGGAAAGGACTTTCAACACTCAGAGAAGAGTTGTAGGTTTGATAGAATGTTAGTTTAGTTTATCACAGGCTGTGAAAATGTAGTTTGGGCTTTTAGGATGGAGGCTGGAAAAAGGACAAGATGGAGGATCTTGGGTGGTGTCTGAGCTTCTTCTTTCTTCTTCATGGACTCCATCTTCTGTTGTGTGGTGGCACAGGGTGATTGGGTGGAATGGTTTGAGGTAGAAGTGTCATTTAGAGAGATAAATAAGGACAATAGGTACAGAACTGTAAATATAATACAATTGGGGTTTGGATTGGGTCAAATGGCTCCATAAGGCCTTGAGGGTCACTCCCTCGTGGCCATTCCAGCTGTGTTCTCAAAGAGAAAAGACCTTGTCACTGAAGAGCACTCAACAAAAAGATAAGAAATAATAAACACCTGAACAAGAAGCTGGAAGTCTCTTTCTGCTCCTTTCTAACTCTGGCACGACCTGATCTCGGAAGCAGAAACGGCATTCTGAGACCTGGGGGTTGCAGGGGCAATGGCCCTCTTTAAAGCACTCTGTAGATGCAACACAGTGCAGCATTATTGTTCCTGGGGCTGGGTCCTGCTGTTAAAGCTCTGCACCCCACAGTCCTGCAGGAATGGGAACATTTAACACACTGAATAATTGGGGTTTCCACAAATGAGGCGCTGACGGCAGCCGGGGCGAGCGACCGTCAGAGAAGCAAGAGGGAAAACTGCCCTCCTGAGCACCTAACTGAGTTGAGTTACCAAAATTTCCATTTCCAAGGTTATTTTTAACAGTCATTCTAGTGGGAGATGCTCATACAGTGCTGTGGCACTGGGAGCTTCCGGCTTAGTTTGATCAGGAGGTTACCCATGTCACCTCCAGATTAAGTTTTTGCCTTGCTTCTCTTTAATTAGAAAAAAATACTAGGTTTGTAGCAACAATATTTTTAAAGTTTGGGGAGTGGGAAAGTATGTATTTAAAGCCTTTACTTTGATCTGCACTGAACACTTCATTGTATTTCTGTATTTCAACACTTTTGTACAGTTCAAAGGGAAAATTTACCTAAATTTGAAACAAACTTCCAAATGAAATCTTATGCAAATAGGAGCAGGGAGATATGTTTAAAATCTGTCAAAACAAAGTGTTTTGATTTTTGTAAAGCACTGTGTTTGGCTTTTTGGGTGGCCATGAATATTTCAATGAAAGCAATATCTGATTGGAAAATGCCCATCAATGTCAAGAGTCTGTATTTGTGACACAGCTCCTGTAATCTGTGTTCTAGTTGTGCATTTGACAGCTGTGGGTCTTGCAGATCCTCTGTCATAGGTTACAATGTAAGATGTGCCCAAAGTATGTATTCTTTCACCATCTCCATGAGCTGTTGAAACCGGGTGGGCAGTGTTTGCCTTGCTCCCTCTACATTCCGATTAAGGGGCTCATCAACTGTCTCCGGTTATCTTATCTCTGGTTAATGGGCCATCAAGGAAACAATGCACGACTCATGAACTGATATCAATCCATTGTGAGATGCTCCACCCAGGGGGAGGAGCCAAGCATACCCACCTGGATATAATCTGGGATTTGGGACAGCACAGGCAGCCTTAGCCACTGGATTCCCAGAGGACAAGAGCTACCTACCAGACCTTTTCTACAGGATCACTGCTTCAACAAGACTACTTCATCTGGACTGCTACTACCACCCTAACTAACAGGGTGTTGGGTTTGTATTCTGACTCTGTCAGTGGTCCTTTGTACTATTGCATTTATCTTATCTTGTTTTTACTAGTTTTGTTGTTTGTTTCTTTTTCACTCTATTAAATTGTACTTCTGACTTGGAGTCTCTCACTGGTTTTGCTTTCAAACCAGCACATCCTCTAAGCATTTTGTTTCCTCAGACAACCACTTTAACCCAGTACAGACCCCCACACCCAGCCAGGTTTCCAAAGGGCACCAGAGAGGCACCAACATTAGTCAGATCAGAGCAATGGAGTTGGGACTCTTTTATTTTCCCTCATCATCCCACCAAATACCTATGAAAGACCTGGAGATCTTAAAACATTTGGGCCTGAGGTCAGTGGAGATGGAAAAGAATCTTTTTATTGAGCTACACAAGGTCTTATGAAGCAGCTGTCTTGTCACTTACTATATATGAAATTATTTGTACCAGTTATTTTTATGTTTTCTCTCCTCGGGCAGCTTCTATTTGGTGAGCAAAGCACCTGAGCAAGTGTTTTCGTGTGCTACAATGAGGCCTGATGGTGTCACTGAAACGGCAGGAAAAACAAAAACTCTCCAACAACATTTTTAGAGTTGGAAAAGCAAAACATTTTTAGTGTTAGGCATTACTTTATTCTGGCCAGGATGTTGTTCTGGCCAGGACGTGCAACAGAAATCATTTCATCTACACATAGCCCAGGCTATGAAAATCACTCCATGATTCATGACTTTTACCAGATTTTTCACATATTTTATACAGTCAAAATTCACAGAAATTCATCGTTCAATGTTCATTGGTCCCCAGTTGCACAGCTCTTAGAATTTGGTTTCCTATTGGATGTGGATCCTGAGACGCTAATTAGGTCTCCTTTCTTCTCTCTCTTTCCCAGACCATTCTTCTCTCTCTTTTTGGGCAGTGTCAGGGGTCGTGTTTGGAGCTGATGGTCGTTGATGATCGTTATCTTTTGTGTATCTTCTGTACTACTTGAGATGTTCAGCTCATCAGGCCCCGCCTGGTGGAACAGTCCCCTGAAAAGAAACTTCAATTCCCTTCCCAGGGGGCAAAGGTGAGCAAAACTGACTAAAGTGACATAAAAAGCTTTTAAAGTTTGCATCAGTTCCAACAGTGATGTGACACTGCTTGTGAAGGCCTGGATTCAGCCTGGAGTTCTGAGCCAGTTTTGGATTTGGAAAGCTACGTGGGGCCAGCCAGGATTCTTGCTCATGCTCTCTGTCTTCCGAGGTGTGTACGATGCTCTCGTGAAGTGGTCTCGAAGCTGCTCAGTCTCTGGTTGTTTTCTATTCTCTTTGCTCTAGTAACAATTATTTCTGGAAGGCACTTGGCTGTTGCTCAGGCTCCTTTTCTGTGTTGTGGAGAGGATTGAAGCAGCTGAGCCGAGGCGAGGGAGCGCTCCTGCAGCAGGGAAGGCTGTGCTGGAGGATGTCACACACAGCCGGGCACAGGCTCCAGCACGGTTCACTGGGCATCCCCCAGGGCTCTCTGAGCCCCCCTGCAAGCGGCTGTGGGACAGGGAGTGCTCCTGACCCATCCTCTGTGTACAATATTTACGTGCACAGCCTGTGCAGCCCGGGTTGGTCCAGTCTGGGGCGTGCTCTCAGTTCCCTGAGCTGCAGGAATGCTCCTGTAGTTTCTAGAGATCTCTTTCCGATCGAGTGCTGCTGTTTGCTTTGATGCACAGCTCTCTAAACCTTCACCCAGCCCCTCGCTGCTTGCTGAGAGCATTTCCCCAGCCCGCATGTTATGAGTATGGATGTTAATTCATGCCGGACCTCTTTTTCATTGTATATAACTAATACTTTCTAAGATCATAATTTTGTCTGAGCCTTTTACAGGAAGTCTGTTTTCATTGGGGAGCCTGGAAACCTAACACAGTCACAACATTTTCATCTGAAGAAACAATGGGACATCACAAGTTTCGGGAGGAGATCGATGCTCAACGCGTGATCGTTATCATTTGATGAGGATAAGCTTGTCAGCCTCTACCCGAACCCACATCTAAAAATGAATTAAGGAATCAGCACCATCAATAAACCTATTCAGCAGCTCCGGTGGCCGATATTCAGTCCTTTCAGCAACTCCGGAGACCAGCGTTCTACAACTATGGATTTCATCTACAACAGAAAGAAAGACTTTTGTTTCTATTGCGGACTCAAGCCTGAGGGCAATTTTCGGGTATAAGAACCGGGGTGCTGGCACGTCGAATCTGTGGACAGAGAGTTGGCGAGTGAGAGGGCTGCTCTGTTCACCAGTGCCAAATTCCTAGGCTTTGGTACTTTATCCGTTGACCGTGGTTTTCTTCCAAATTTTCTGTAATCAATAAAATTCTATTTTTTATATTTTAATTCGGCTGGTTTGGCTTTTTATCCATAACACGCACAACCCTCTGGGAGCACCCCACAACCCCAGCTCGGCCCTCCAGCACAGTCACCCCTATTTATTTCTCTGACCCACACACTCCCTGCTCCCAGTCTGCCCGGGCTGGTGATGCTCTCACACGAGCACAGCACAACCGAGATCCATCTGGCCAGATTTCAGCTGGTGCAGCCAAGTAAAATCCCTCCCCCCCCCACCCCGGGCTCATCATTAGTCTGTGTTAATTATGGCAATCAGCCTACCCAGTCTGACCTAATTATAAATAATTAGCTTATCCCTTTATTTCCAAACCTCTTCCCTAGTGAGACGGTACTTTTAAGATTTTTAAACCAGCAAAAGTTCCCTCACAGAGCTGCTTTGCAGGTGTAGCAACCCTGAAATTAAAGGCCCAAGTTCAGGAGAAAGGCATGGCCAGATCCCTCAGACCTGGGGGGAGAAAGAAGTGCCTTCTCTTCCCTGAGGAATTACAAGCCTTCATTCTTAAGCTACTTCACTCTTGTAGGGCATTTAGCGGGATTTTAAAAAATACCTATAGGCACCAAAATGCCCATTTTCGTAATAAAAATATTTCATTAATGCTTTTTTCAAAATCTTGTGCTTTTGGATTAGAATGCTGCCTCTCAGAAGCATTGTAACAAGAAAGTGAGCACGGCACAAATTTTAGTGCCCAGTTATGTGCAGCAGTAAATAAGATTATTGTATCCTCTGAATATAATTTTACTCCAAAATGTTAAAAATTATTTTCTTACAGCAAAAAAAAAGCAATATTTTTATTTTTGCTGTTTGCCTCTTGTGTCCAATTAGACAATAACTAATGCTCACCAGAAAGACCAGCTCCATATGAAACGGTGTTTCTTCCCAAGTTTATGTTTTGCTGCTGTCATTTAGGAAAGGAGCCCTGCACACACGGGTGGTGTGGGATCTCTCAGGAATAACACATTTGTAGGAAGTGGATGGTGTGTCCTTGTGGCCTCAAAATGTCACTCCAAATAACACTTGCAGTAAAAGCTCCTTGAGGACCTTTTGAAGTCCTTCTTCCTGACCCAAAGAAATCATTTTCCTTGCGTTCCTGTAGGTGATATTCCCTTGTGGCCATACCTCCACGCCAAGCAGGCCATCCCTGGCATTTTTGCCATTTTCCTGAAGTTCTCCATCCATGGCCACCAGTTAATAGAGGTTCCTGTGGAAGAGACCATCCCATGGTTTTTGGGTGTTGCCCAGCCACATCTGGGAGATGTCGTAGGTATTTCCCCTCTCCAGACTCCATGCCAAGCACAACTTCATAGTGCTATGCCCTGAAGAACCTCTTCCCCTTCCCTTTCCCACTGTAAAGGATGCAATTAAACTCAGACAGTGATGTCAGCTTAAGATCATTAGGAAACAATTCCCATTCCAAGGATTTGTGCTCCTAGCTCATTCACACAAATGCAAAGTACTCCCAAATGTGTCAAAATTTCTTCCTTTGAATACTAAGTCAAAGCTCATTAAAGCCAATTTATTTTTCCCCTCCAACGACTGGCGGGTTCTGTGAATCAACCCCTGTTTACAGAATTCTCCCAAGGCTACCTCATGCCTTGCCTTGCAAAGGACATTTGCAAAGTTTAAAGCCACCTTTATTTCTATGCAGGGCATTTACAGATGGTTACATCTGTAAATAAGAAAGCTCCCTGCCTGGTCAGGAAGGCAACCTGTGCGATGGCATTTGACTCCAGAAAAGTATTCCAACGACTTCAAGTGGAAACTGACTGAAAAAAACCCCTACCTGCTCTGTACTAGGAATTCTAACCACAGTCTGAGGAAAAGATAAAGTTAACCTAACATGCAGTTTTTCAGTTTTGTGCAGCATGTGTTTCTGGACTCTTTACATGGCATGGCACTGGGATAAATGTGTGAGTGACAAATGCAAATTCCTGCACTCCGTTCTGCTTTACATGGAAGAAATGTCCCCAGGTCACAGAAACTGCCTGGTTACAGGAGATGTTTTGTACCAATTATCACAAATAGCTCACATTTGCAGAACAAACTACTCTAACCAATCTATCTGAATTTTCCTGTACCCCTGTAGCGTGAGCATTATTTTAACTAAGTACTGGGCTGTTAGAGGTGACACTGCTGGGATAGAGAAGTGAGCTTCATTCAGGATGGCAAATTACAGAACCATAGAACGGCTTGGGTTAGAAGGCACTTAAAGCTCATCTCGTCCCACCCCTGCCATGGCAGGGACACCTCCACTGTCCCAGGCTGCTCCCAGCCCCAGTGTCCAACCTGGCCTTGGGCACTGCCAGGGATCCAGGGGCAGCCACAGCTTCTCTGGGCACCCTGTGCCAGGGCCTGCCCACCCTGCCAGGGAACAATTCCTGCCCAAGATCCCATCCAGCCCTGCCCTCTGGCACTGGCAGCCATTCCCTGTGTCCTGGCACTGCAGTCCCTGAGGAATTGTCCCTCTCTGGTGTCCCTGCAGCCCCTCAGCCCCTGGAAGGAGCTCTGAGGTCTCCACACAACCTTCTCCTGTCCAGGCTGAGCAGCCCCAGCTCTCCAAGCCTGACTCCACAGGGGAGGTGCCCCAGTCCCCTCAGCACCTCCGTGGCCTCCTCTGGACTCTCTCCAACAGTTCCATGACCTTTTTATGTTGGGACACCAGAACTGTTCACAGGTGGCACCACACCTCAGCCCAGGTGGGGTCTCAGGATAGCGGAGTAAAGGGAGAGAATCCCCTCCCTCACTTGCCATCCAAAGTATGGTGTATTTTGGTAGAAAAAAGAATAAATAAACAAAACCCTCCTGATACAAGCCCTCTGTTATGGATGATAAAATAAACTATACTTTAAAAAAAAAACCAAGCCTTGACACACTTTAAGCTTCATTTCGCCATGGATTCTTATTCTTGCTTTTTTTTTTTTAACCCTCTCACATCATTTGTCTTGTCTCTTGTTTTTGCCTGAGTGGTACAAAATGCTCCTTCGCTCTCTGGCTACCCTTGGCAGCCCATTATCCTGCCCCAGAGGGAGCTGCTGCCTATCTCCTGCTCCGTGCAAGAATTCCTGCACGCTGCTGACCTTTGCCTGCCTTGTACAAAGTGCTGCTCTTGGGCTGTCTCTTATCTCTCTGATCCAGGCAGAGGTGTCAGAGGGTCCCAGGGAGCCATTAATCAACACCCCCCCTCCAGCAGCTCCTCAGAAGCTCTCCGACAAACTGGAGTGCTTTTGGAGGTCTGCAGCAAACAGCACAAGAAGCTTTTACCACCAATGTCTTTCATAGATCCTCTAACCTGATTGATAGTAATACTGAGAATTAACTATTTATGACTTAGGTGCATGGGGAAGTTTTGAAATACATATTTTAAATCTATATGAGAGGAGTAATGTCAAGGCATGTCAGAAGCTTCTCCTGGTTGGAGGAGTTCTGTCTCCATTCTCTGCTGTTTCCTTCCTTCTTCATTCCTTCCCCATTTTTTCATTATTTTAAATAAAGAGCACACTCAGGAAGTTGAAAACAATGATAGATAAAAGTCCCTGAAAGAAGAAATAGAAGACAGAAACTATCTCAGGTGTTTTGTCTCTTTAATCATTAGAAATGAAGAAACAACCTGTCATATTTCACACTGCTGAAGGTAACCCAAGGCAGGGACTATATATATATCACAATAATGAATAATTTACTATGGCCATATTATCCAGGCCTATGATCTCATGCTCTCTTCCTCTTCCCACAACAAATGGAAGTTTCCACCATGTCTGCTACCTTGTGGCTGGCAGATCTGTAGATGTAAACAGACAAACATCTATTAGGAAATCTGTGGTGGTGGCTTTTTTAAGTTACTGTTAAGTTATTGTTAAGTTTCTCCTGATGGTTTGTTCCTGTGTACCCCCCAGATGGTTTGGTTTCCCCCCCAAGTTTTCGCCTCCCTTGTCACTCACCCCTAGACACACCTGTTACCTCATTTACATGATGTCAATCCTCCCTGATTCCTACCCCTTGTTCCAGAGAATTCCCTGTCCCTCCTAAACCCGGCCTGGGAATTCCCCGTTTCCTCGAAGTCCCATTGGTCCACGTGACCCTTTCCATGCCCCTTGCCTCTCCTATAGGATGTTGGATCGGGGCTCCCTCCTCACTCCCTCCCCGCACTACCCTGACTGGTTAAAGAATTGTATCCTCCCCTTTCCACTCCCCAGTGTAAAAGGGGACGCGGGCTTTTGTTTCGCCCTCTTTTTGTCTCACCCCCCCTTGGGGTAATAAACTGCTCTGAGGATTCATAGGAAACAGAGCCTTCTCTGAATTCTTGCTTCCAAACCTAGACACTACAACACCTGCCGTGGAAGAACAGCCTTTGTTCTACACCATTACCTGGGACTGCTGGCAGTCTTGGGAACGGCCCCTGGCACAGCTGGGAATCAGAGCTAGCTGGGGAATCCACCAGCGTGTCACAAATCAATCCTGCTCCCTCCCATCAGCAGGCACCCTCTGCTCTGCAAGTGACAAGCATGTTGTGTTATACATACATGTTGTGTTATTGGCTTTTCACAAGTATTGAGATGAATGTTACATGTGTAGTGTCAGAATGACTCTGCTGTATAGTTCTTTTTACTTAGACACAGTAGTGGGATAGCTGATATATAGTTATTCTTGTAATTGAACTGTCTGTTTGGTTGGGATAACTTCCAATGAACATGTGAAGAGGACCCTGCTGTTGATATCCCAAATTATCAGCACCTCCTGTCTGAAGAAAGCACGGACACAGCCCAAACTGGGGGTGATAATAAATCCACAACCAAGGAACAGGCATGCTCTAAAAAGGCGACCCAAGGAGTGGCCATGCAAAACTGTTCTTGGAAAAAGATGAATATGCATAATGCCCTATGCATATGCAACAGGCAGATGTAACAGAAAAAGTATTTAAAGGGTCCCTCAGAGATTTCAGGTGTGCTCTTGGCTCAGTGCCAAGACACCCGGTCAGCCAAGGTACCAGGTCGGCTGTATTAACCCTGTGCTTGCTTTCTGTCTCCTATTGTCTTTTTATTAAACTCTTTAAATTTAACCAGGAAAGTGAACCTCGTTTTTCACATACTGGAAGAAGTTTTAGCCTCATAACTTTAAAAACTCCTATGAGCTCCTTATGGCATTTGGGATGTTAATGCATTTTAGGATTTTTAGCTAAGTAGGCCAATTTCAGTGTTGTGAGCTGCATTTTGGTACAGATACTGCCTTACATCCTAAACAGGCCAAACTCTCTTATTAATATTCATTATGTTTACCTTAATGACAGCAAAGAAGTGTTTGGGCAAGGTTAAAGTGTGTTTCATTCCCTGAGAAGATTAGTGACATTTCTATAATCTAAAATGTGAAGTCCTCCATATCCCAGATATGAAACCTGACAGCATAATCTTTTATTCCCATTCTAAGCAACAATTTGCATGGGTGAGCATTCTCGGGATTACTTGCATAGTTCAAAAATGTCCAGGGCTTGTTTAGGATTAACAGACTGAAGAAACAAGACATTTTTAAATTAAACTGCTGGAGTTTAAGGAATGTTTCCTTAATGGGTCATCACAACCTTTTTTCCTGACTGAATGGATTTTTCTAAACCACATTGTATTGAGAAAGCCTTTTCATGTCAGCTAAAAATACAAAGCATTTGGCTGCATGATCTGCATAAATCAAACAAGAAAACACTACTGAAAATAAGAATTTTCTTCTGTGCAGGCCAGCATAAAGTCTGTGCCCTACATAAGTGCTCCTGGCAGGTCTTCAGAAAGGCTGATTTCACCTACAATTATGAATTTAGACCCAAAATACCAAGCATATGAATTGATTGCTTCCGTAGGTACCTTTAATTTTCTTACCCACCCCTTTCTTGATCTGAGATTAAACTTCAAAAAGTGAACTCAGGAAACAAAACAGCACTGTCAGAACTGAGGTCTGGTGGCACCTGGGACCTCTGAAAACACAACTGAGCCATTAATTATTAATTATAAATTAGCTCCCCCCCAGTCCAGAGCATGGTTGCTTTGAACGCAGCACACTCCCTTCTACTGGGCTTCAAAATGCATTTTCCTCCACAGCCTTTGATCTGCCCATAAAAGAGATCTGAACAGGCTCTCTGCATAACCAAGAAATCATTTTGCAGTTCTGAGTTCTCCATCCCTGTGTCCCTGCAGGGCCTGCTGTGTCTAATTCCCAGTCAGTGGAACTCTCCTTTTCCAGCAGCCCAGACATTGTTTTGGAAGAAGGCTTCCAGCAGCTCTTATCTACAGAACCATCTACCCACCTGGCACCAGCAGCAGCTCCTTGGGAGATCCCCACCTTTTCAGGAAGGGTAAATAGCAGGATCAGCTAAACCATGCAAGTAAAGAGAGTATTATCTGAGCTTCTCCTGGTTTTGATGAGCTCTTTTTTTAACATCAACATTCCACCAGGGAAGCCTGGTTTTAATATGGGCAGATAGACAACGTGATAAACATAACAACAACGAGGAGAGCAGCCCCAGATTTATCTTCATGTGAACACAGCCAGGTTCCATGACTAGTCAGTCAGCAGGGCATTTAAAACTGGAATTTGAGCATCACATTTTATGGGCCTGGGCCTAGGACTAGAGAATTGTGACCCATCTCCCTGGGAGCCCAGTATCAGGAGTCAGACGCCCCTCTTTGTGTCTGGTTGAGATCAGCAATGGAGCTGGTTTCCAGAGCTGGCAGAACCAGGGGGAAATACAGACAAGAGGGAATGCAGGACTTTGGCTGGCATTGGGAATTCTGAGGTGCAAAGGGATGTGCACAGGATCACACATCAGCAGGTGGCAAGGACAAGGCTCCCACATCCTGCTCTTCTAGCTCTGCAAATAAGTTCTATTAAAATATTCATTCAGGTTGCTTATACTGACAATGCTGCTGCCCATCAAGTCATAATGAGGTCTACGGATCTCAGCACTTTCAAATCAATGTTTCAAGTTGGTCAGCCTGAGCCCATTTTTTTTTTTTTTTTTGCTATTTCCTACTATAATCAATTTTTCAAAACCATGACCAAAAGAAGAGTATGAACACAAGTCAGACACTTTCTGATTTGTCGTTGATCACACCTCAATAGTGAACTCTAATTAAGTCTTACAAATAAAAGAATAGATGGCTAACTAAGCAAATCCTTGAATCAGAAATGGTAATGAATATGCTTATCTAGTAAAATTCAAAGGTTGAATAGGGTATCTGATGTCACATTACTTTACAAAAAAATTCTAGCTAAAATTTCCCATCAGGTTCAAATATTCTCACACAATATTATTATTCTCAAAATATTTAGCTATTTACTACAGGATTCATAAATTCAGGTATGTGCCTTGGATTATGTCTGTAAAATAATTTTGGGATTCTGTGTGGTTACTATTTCCTATAGAACCTAATCAGAGATGAGATTAAGGGGAGTTCAATAACTTCTGCAGCTGATTCTCAAGGATCAGGTTTTAAATCACAAACATCAGTTTTGTCACTGATGAGTGACTTGAATCAAGTCAAGTCTTAAACCCATGAGAATTAAGATGATTGGGGTTTAGGGGCACGATTACTGAGAACATCAGGCTGTATAAATAAGCTTTTAGGTGAGAGTTTTGATATTCCCTCTGCATCCTAAATCAGGAACTGGGCTCTTCTGTCCAGAGAGGTGCCATGGTGGAGCTCAGAGCAATGCTGGGCTCAGACCAGTGGATGGCCACAGTCCTGGGCACTTTCAGTCTGAAACAAGATGGGGGGGCTCAAATGCAGCCTTAACTCTCTGCCTCAAGCTCTGCCTTCCAATCCCATTACAGATAACTTGGGGTTAATGCTCAGATCCTTTTCTAACTGGGTTTTCCTCAACTAATGTTTGTCTTCCAGCTCTGCAGCCTCTGTTCCATGAAGTCTGGGGAGTTATGGCTGAATGCAGGGTAATGCAACCAAGAGTGAGATGAGTTCTCTTTCATCCTATATCCCACTGAAACAAAAACCAGACTGTGCAGGCACACAAAACTTCCTGAATTCTGCAGAGTTTGGAAGAGAACCCTGTGATTTTGGACAATATACTCAGAAAATATCATGGGTTTGTGTTTGTTGTGGATATAAAGACAAATTATTATTACTTTGTTTTTAGGTTCAGAGAACATGAGGATATTTTCTTGAATAAGAAGAACGTTCACTTTCCCCCTCTAAATATAGTATCTGCCTCCTCTATTTACTGAAAAATCCAGGAGGAAAAGTTCTGTAACACCAAGGCTGGGATGATTTCTGTGACTTAATGTTCGATTTGGTGAGATCTGCTTTAAAAATCACTGTTTGGGTGTACTGGAGCATCACTTGTGTTTCTGGTGATTGAAGAGGAGTGCCTGCACAATCCTCATAGATGTTCAAAGTTGATAAACATTTTCCACCAACTATATTTCCTCAGCAATTCCCTGTCTTTTAATTGCACTATTTCTTTTTATTGCACTGACATTTTCCATTAGTTTCTAAATGGAGCAGATGTTTTTCCATCAGTTTGGGATTTTTCCTACCAAAATATTAACTTCTCTTTTCAATTTTGTATCTCATGCTTAGGGTTGGGAAACATTTATGAAGTAGCTATTCCTTCCTCATGGCACCATTGTTCTTCCAGCCTGATGCTGTTTCATTCCCAGGAAAATCTGTCACTGTGGAATTGCAGACAGATTTGATAATTAAAGTATAAACTATTTTTCTTTACAAAAATGTATGATTTCTGTGATTTAGGCCTTAAGTATAAATCAGCATTACTGATATCAAGAGAGAGATGTTATCACTTACTAAGGTTTCACCTTCCTCAGGTTTTTTTTAATGCTTTTTTGGTAAGCAGCAGAAAATGAATATTGATTATACTGATATTTAAACTGGTTAAGGGAATCTTATACAAAGTTTTTTCATGGGCAAATATCACATATTCATCCCAATAATAATTTTTTTACCTCTCCTTAATCCAATCCCAACCTTAACCTCAGATTTGTTTTTTTATCACAGTTTTCCATTCAAGGGAACTATACTATACCTCTCCTGCCATCAGCTATTGACAGTAAAAAGAAACAAAATCCTGATAAATTACTTCATAATTAATTATTCTTTTGCTTGAGCCAGACAGAGTTAAACCTTAAATTTGCTATAGAAGAGGAGAAACTGCACTGTACTTAAGATAGACTCATTTAAAACTGAGCATGTGTTCTCTTTTTAAAGGATTTCTCTCAAAACATCCCTTCTGAATCTACTACCAGTAGTTTTTCCTTGTAGAGTGGACAAGCAATTTTAAAATAAAATACCAAAAATACACCATTTAAAAACTACATATCTGAACATATAAGAAAAGAAAGGCATTGCAACAGAGCAAGACTACATCCAAATGAAATTATCTGTGTTCTCCGTGAAAGATAATGAGGAGATGATTTTGTAAATGTTCTCAGTATTCTCACAAAACACTGTGTTATTGACGGTTTATATTTGGATAAAGACACTTAAAACTTCAGAGGCTTGAAGTACTTTCTTTTCTTTTCTGAGTCTTTGCCATTTCTATTACCTGTCTCCACGTTATGTTAATCACAACTTCTTTTGCACATTATAATTTTCAATTACGATTCAATCCTCTAAATGCATAAATTGCTCTGGTCAAATGTAAGGCTCCAAAAGTGTGTGAAAATGTTGGATCAGAAAACTGGATCATAATGAATTGTTTCATAAAATATTTTCTCTTTCATTAGAGACGTGTCTGAATGCTCGAGGTGAACAGGAGGTCATGTCATGAAAAACTGCTGAAAGCAGCTTTTTTAAAAGTCAGTGCATTCCAATAAGTGATGATAAGAATGTGAGAGGATTCCAAGCTGCTCCTCACAATTGTTAAAGCCAGAGATAAAATCCCTGTGTTTTATCTGATGTTGCCAAGATTCATTACCCACAGGAAAAAATCGAATACAAGGTAGGAATGAGAAGAGGAACAAAGTTTACTTTGGATTTTTATTGTTCGCAAGATGCTATCTACAAGGACAAAAATGAACATTTCCTACGAACATGAACTTAATTTCTTTCAAATGCATAAAGACTTCTGCAGTGAATATTTGGTGGCCTGCAGTCTCATGTTATCGACTGTATACCTGGTTTTCTTTAAATTTCATGTACTAAACTTATACCTCTGAAAAGTCTTCAGAGTTCGCTGTTTTATACAGGCAGAGAAAAGTTAATGAGAATTATAAATATATGTCTTCAATAAATGCATACAGACAAATGGTGGGTTTTTAGTGAAAGGCTCACAAAAAGACTATTTATTAGGGCAAAAGTTATGAATGTGAACTCTACAGAGCTGTTCATTAAAAATACTTTGTGTACATATATTCAGGAGATTCTAATAATTGCAGTACAATAGATGGGTACATTGAACTCACATCAATAAATCTGGATGGAAATTGGGGCCTGGAGAGCACCTTGTGGTTCAAATTGAGGGGGAAAGAAACAAAGGAGGAACTTGGCAAGGAAAGCAGAAAAGAGGTGTTAAACAGCCAATCTGGATGGTTCATCAGCCAAGATAATCTCCTTAGTATTCAGATGTGAGAAGCAGCCAGATGTTTGGGCACAGAAAGGAGCTGAAGGCTGTGGAAGCACGGAGATTTACAGGTTTTTCCCTCCCAGTGTCAGGAACAATGCAGATATTTGATATTCGCTTGCATTCACAGTGGTGCAGGCTGAGCCTGAACTATGTTATTTCAGGAAGGGGTGGAGTTTGAGCCTTCCCAAAAACACAGTTTCTTCAAAGAGCACCCACATAACGGATTAAATTGCAAACCCACACCTGTATGAGAAGTGATATCTAAGCACTTCAGGAATATTCAGTCCCAACAAAGCTCAACAGAGGAATAACAACTGATGGATTTGATTTTATTTCCAAGCTGATTCTTTCTTTAAATTTCATGAGGTAATTAGACAAACAGATCTAATTCCTGTAATGTAGGCACGCTCGCAAAGGAATACTTATCTTGGCAAAAGAGTTTGGGTACTTTTCCTTGATCCTTTCTCCTTAAAACCTCTGCTTCAGACATCCATAGCCAATTCCTTGGATTGCAGTTCCTCTGTTCTAACTCCTGTAACAGAGGTGTCCCCAGTGCTCCTAAGGCTGTGTGTGTCCTAACGCTTTCCACACTCACGTTCCTTTCGAGAAGAGTGTCAAAGTGAACAGAGCCTTGGAATGATGGGAGCAGCCCAGTTGAGAAAGAGATAAACATATGAGAAGTGTCCTGAGAAGGAAGTATTTTCATTTTAATTCCAAATTCCTCACTACACTTTATATAGATATATACTGTTTATCATAGTTGCACTACCAATACATTAATCTTTCTTTTCTCTTGCCAGTATTAGGCTTCTATATTGATTTAAATGAATGCTACATTTCGTTGATTAGTCTGTGCACCAAGATAAATCAATAAACCTCCAAAACTTAATAAGATGGTGGAAAGAATTAATGTTAGCTGAGGCCTTTTGAATAATAAGTGTCGGGTGATTGAAGAGATGGGACTCATTGCTTGGGTGCAAGAAGTCAATCTATTAACTTACAGGGCTCAGCTTATATAGCCTTACAGCTTTGAATAAAATATCCTACTACTGTCGTTGTAGGACACAAGAA
>WAAE01015078.1:0-45196 GCA_013400495.1 Nicator chloris
TAATAATAATAATAATAAATTTGCTACTGAACATTCAGCAAATCCAGAAGCAGAGAGGAAGTGGCCATTAAAGCCACGTAACAATTTTAGTTGTCTCTGTGAAATCAGGAGTTGTTGAGTTTAATTGTGCTTTGCTTGCCAGACTCTGTAAAAAGTCCTGTTTGCTTGTTAATATTTTAATTTAACCTTGGTTACCAGTTAATAGGTAGCAGCTATTTCTTGTGAAGAAAATCTACAGAGTTTTTCAGTCTATTGTTTTGCTAAAATAGCTCTCCTAATGCCTTAAATGCCATGGAAAGCAAGCCTGAAGTGCTTAATAAAAGCCAAATAGGTAAAAATCAGAAAATGAACTGAAGACTCAACTCTAAAAATTTATTTGAGTATCAAATGTATAATTCTGGAGTTAAATATTTATTTATAGTGCAGGAAACAACATGATTACTTTGTCAAATACTTTGGAGATGAAAAATTATTTCCCATTCTTATCAAAAGCAAGGAGTATTTCAGTGTGCAGCCCATAAGAGGGTGAAAGAAATGATTCTTGTCTGGTCTACACTTGCTGAGAAAGACAATGCCCTTTAATACTTTAGCCACAGATGCCCTCTGTAGATGATGCTTGTAAACCCTGGAGATTATCCATATGAAATGGCTGAGCAGCCACAAGCAGATTTGAAATCTTTAAATCTGTGTCAAACCCTGTTCTTTGCAGGATTTCAGGACTGATATTCCTCCCAGCTCTTCTGAGGAATTTTCCTGACACCATCTCTTCTGGACTCAAGTCATTTTTTTCCTGCCTCTCATAAAACAGAGGGACTTTGTCTAGTTTTTAGGAAACTCCTGGGGATCAGAAATATCAAAATCCTCTGGGGCAGAAAAAAAGAATAAATCATGACAACAATTTTAAAATAGTATCTTTGGTTCAGATTACAAGATTTTATCCTAGGATAAAGAGGCTACAAAGCTCAAGCCCTAAAATTTGCTAAAATTGGTTCAATTTAGTAGTTAATTTCAAACACTGGTTCTGTGTCTGATGTGTCACCTCTTCCACATCCACATCACAGTTAGCCAGAAACAAAGCTGGCCTGTTAACAGAGCACAAAACCTAATTCCTGCACAATTAACCAGGCTAAGATGTAGATGATCTTCCTTGAATCTGTGTCCTCCCACAAAGCTATTCTCAACAACATTCCTGTGTACCCTCTTGTCCTTACATCCTGGGACAGAAAGAATTTGACACCTGGCTCTTCAGGATGTGCTGAACAAGTACAAATAGCATGCAGCAGAAAATGTCCCTATAAAGATGTGCAGAAGTGTGAGGATGTAATCCAGACAGAGCCCGGAGGAGCAGGGGTTAAGGATCTGTAAATCCAGTACCACGCCCACTTCAACCAGTTATTACATGAACTCCATCAAAAGGCTGGATCAGTAGAGCTCCTAGGGATTGCTTCCACATAAGCAAAAGGTTCAGGAAGTGGAAGTGATATCTCCATGTAGATGCTTTGCTAAATTCCTGGCATCTGAGGGAAAAGACGTTAATTAAAGTTTAAATGGGGACAATCATGCACCGAGCAAATCGATGGAAGAGGCACAGGGCTGATGGGAGATCTGGTCTGAGGAGGCATTGGCACTTCCCACTTATCTGCAGTTCAGCTCCACAGCCTTGGGATTGGGAGGAATTCTACTCTACTGCCCATCTCCACACATCAGTAAGCAAAAAACAGCAAAATCATATTTCAGGTTGAGATATTTGGAAATGTATTCCCAGGTTTAGGTGTTGGTGACGTGGTTCGATGGAGTGGTTAACAGAGAGTGTGCTTTAAAGTTTTTCCCGTGTCTATAAGTACTTTAAATGTCTTTTTAAACTTTTTAATTGATTTTTTGAGATTGAAATAAAATCTCAGTGTGAGGATGTGCATGAAATTATCATGAGAAATTGTATAATATACTGAAAACTGTAACTAGAAAGGAATTTGCTTATTTATTTAATTTACTTTGATTTTATAAAGCAGTTCATAAATATAATACATTAGGCTTTGTTCAAAAACATTTGCAAGCTGATTTTGCCTGAAGATTTATGGTGCTCTACTCCTCTGGTATTCACTGGTTGTGATGGAAAGCAGAATAAATACATTCTAAGTTATTCTGTAACTTAGGAGAATTTCCTCCCCTTCACCTTTGAAAAATAAAAAACTGACTCGGTTCTATTTTAATACAGAAATGTCATATGTCAGGTGTGTGCATTCATAAAGAAAGCACAGCATAGAATCAAAAAGTCATGGAATGGTTTGGGTTGGAAGGGACCTTAAAGCCCATCCAGTGCCACCCATACCACAGTCAGGGACACCTCCCACTATCCCAGGCTGCTCCAAGCCCCATCCATGAAAATAAAAATATTTGTTTGAGGAATTACCCTCTCCTGAGTCACTATGATGAGTCAATCTTGCATCTGAAGTAGCTGCAAGTAAATTATTTTAAAATATTAAAACTTGCATATTAAAAAAAATAGACAACTAAGATTTTGTTGTTGTGAGGTTTTTAATCTTTTATGCATCAAATCGAATTTGTTACTGCCACAAGAAGAAAACCAGGTGCTTTTTTGCATTCATTAGAGTATTAAGGTGGGTAAGACTGATAACCAGACAAAAATAATTCTTTCAACACTGCTGATAACTGAACCTGGCAATAGCTCACAGTTGTCGTGGAAGAACAGGATTTCCATGATTCAGGGCTGTAATAAATAAAACCCTGCTCTAACAGCTTTGCTGGGATTAACATGGAATCATGGAATGGACAGGGCTGGAAGGGCCCTCAAAATAATTTCATTCCCACCCCCTGCCCTGGGCAGGGACACCTTCCACTGTCCCAGGCTGCTCCAAGCCCCATCCAGCCTGGCCATGGACACTGCCAGGGATCCAGGGGCAGCCACAGCTTCTCTGGGCACCCTGTGCCAGGGCCTCATCTCCATCCTCACTGGGAACAATTCCTTCCCAAGATTCCATCTAACCTGCAACAGACACCCCACAGCCTGTGAGAACGGGCAGATTCCAGTGCTAGTGCTTTGAGAAATCTGGAATTCTTTGTCCAAGCCTCATTTATGTATTTGCATGAGGATATTTTGTTTATCTTTTTAGCTAGGAGCAATTTTGCCGGAATAAGCTGAAGAGGCCAGGTTGGCCATGACATTTCAAATCTTGGTGAAAACAAGTCTTCAGAGAGCCTTTTGTCACTGGAAGCCTCTTAAGACTGTCTCAAGGACCTCCTTTCTAGTGCAAGGTGTCCCTGCCCATGGAATGAAATAAGCTTTTCCAACCCAAAACATTCTGCTGTTCTCTGACCACGCTGGTGGGTTTTATTCCCAGCTAACCAGGGAAAACATCCCTGCCAGATGAGTAGAAAATGTCTCTACCAGAAATGAACCTGCTGATGCAAAAGGCATATTTTTTCTGAGCCTCAAAGTTGGCAATTTTATCAAGAATTGATAAAACCACTTCCCTGTCATTTGATTTATTGTCGTTACTGTTGGAAAACTTGACTTCCAGTGGAAGGGTTTTGGGCTTTTCCTCTGCTCCCTCAGCATCCTGTGGCTGTGGAGCAGTCAGGAATCAGTGATTGTGCTGATGTAAATATTGGCTTGCCTTGTAAGCTCAGTGTCCATGGGGGATTGATTTCCAGGTGCCATTCCACAGGGCCTGCGTGCATTGTTCTGTCTGCCCCGAGCTACACTCAAAGGACATTTTCTAGTGAGGTTTTATGGTGTGACTGAAACTCTCCCAGCTTTCTAAAACAGAACCAAGGACGTGGCTTGCAACGTTGTGCTCCTTCAGGTCAGGTTTGTGAATGGGGCAAGGGTTAAATTGACTTTTTGGAGCTCTTCCAGCACAATCTGCTATTTTCTGCCTTCTGCATGACACAGCAGGTGGCGAGGCTTGGCTTCACCTTTTATATCACATCTTGTAAGTGTGGAGGGAGCTTTATTTTTAACTGTGTCAGCTGCACAGCCCAGTCAGTAACCCACTGGGGCACATCAGGCTCAAACACACAGGATTTCTTTCTCCGATGCCTTGGTTATATATGTGTTTATACACATGTGCAGAAATTTCTGCCTCCAGTTTCTAGAAGTGACCAGTCAGAGCTTCATCTTTAAAACAAATCAATCGTGTTTCTCCCCATAAAAAACCTGCAACAAGCAAAATCTTGTCTCTCCAACTGTAGCCACAGAAAAGAGACCATTTTTGGCTTAGAAATGCTGAAGTTCAACTTGAGTTGCTTGATCTGTTTCTGATAGGACCTGAGATTTGATTTCACTGGATTCAAGATTAACCCCTCCTTATTAATCATTTTATAAAGTCTCAGAAGTTTTAAGTGGTTTAAATTTTGTGCTTCTTTATTTTGCCCTATATAAACCACAATTATTATTTTTAAAAAATACGTTGTGTATAGATATGTTTAACTTACCCCAGCCTGAGAAAGGCAACTTTGAACTTGCCCCATTCTCCACAGACTAATGCAGAGAGGGGGAATAAAAAACACTCTGGCATAATGCATGTGACACCAGCAACTAAAGTTCAAACTAAAGAGTTTGAAACCAGTATCTGTTCCATACATTTTATGGTTAAATCCATATTAGTGTCACACTTCAACATATAGCTCCAAAGGCAAGAAAGAACAGGCTCCTTTGTCAATTTTGCCTCAGGTAAATGAGGAAAAACGATGGTCAGGGAGATGAGGATTGCGTAGGTCTTGACCCTCTTTATAAATGTTAATTTTGTAAATGTTTGAACAAGTCAATCAAAGCATTTCTGTTAAAATTTAAGCACAGAGGAAGCATTTACACACCTGCAGAGAAATGAGAGAGGTTAAGCACCAACTATGATGTTATTTAGGAGCTTTATAGTTTATAATATTTCTAGAGACCTGTTCCTCTCTTCCTAATGTCTGTTTATTTTGCTAGTGACATCAAAGTCCTTCATCATTCCCAAATCAATTTATGCTCTGAGAGCAGCAAAACCATGGAAAAAAAACCATGAAATCGGGTCTCTGCAGGGATGATCTCCTCAGGAAGGCTCTTCAGGTGACACTTCTGCCACTTTAGAGACATCAGGGGACAGCTGCTGGGGGTCTTTGCTCTTTTGCTTTGCTGCATGAATTCAATGGACTCCGAAAACGAGGGGATCTATCCTAAAACATTCATTTTCTTTATGGAGCAGGAACAACCAAGTGAATCTTCATCCTGCTATCATGAATTTCTCAAACAGCTTTTCTGTCACCTGACAAAGAGGAACTTTGCCAGAGGCTTGGGCACCTCATGGGCTACACTTGTGGGCCCTGTGGGAAAAAATACAGTGAAGCACCACTGACTTTTCTGGAATCCTCAAGGTCTTGAAAGGTCATTATTCACTGAAAACCTTACCCAAATATTGTCAGTTTATGGTCATGCCATATTCCCATGCCACTCTTAAAGATGCTAATGATAGGCTCTCATTTATTACACAGAATGTAAATTTTTTTTACAGGATGGAAGATGTTCCAGGAATTGAAGAGATGTAAAGAGGGTGAGAGCACGAGGCAATTCATATAAATGCACTGCTTGATCTTTCTCCAAGGAAAACAGAGAAAACAAAAGATGTTACATAAGACTTTATCAGTTAAAATAATCAGATTTTACACTCAGTATTAACCAAGACAATGGACAGTTAATAAATGATTTCATATTAAATCTATATTTGGAGTCTTACTGAAACAAGCTCATTTCTCTACAAATACAAGAGCTGCCACTACTCTGTGTTTAAATCTGTCTGATCTACCAAAATAAATCCATTTCCAACCAGTCAAGCAAGATGAATCCCTGTGTAGTAATCCATTCAAGCATGCAGATAACATCCATTTTTTGATAGCAGCCTCTGGAACATTTGCTCCCAAAAGAAGGCATGCACTGACAAGATAAATAAAGTACAAACTCACCAGTTTTAATTCACTAAAAAAAAAGCTGTTTGCAGGAAAGCGCTAATTTTCCCAAAGGTGGCAAAAATAAGGGTTCACATTGTATTAGAAACTACAAGGGGGTGTAAAGAGACAAGAATGCCAAATCCTACAAACAACCTTCAAAGTCAGTTCTTCGACCTAAATCACACAATTTTGGATGTCAATTATTTGTTCTTCAATCTAAATCCAAAATTTTGGATCTTAATTGCCTGTTGGTTTCCTAAATTGCTTGCATTTGCTGTTGTCCTGGAACCACAGGATATGAAATGCCATGGTATCAACCCCAGGAATCGGTTGGTGTATTCCTGAAAAGTGAGTGCCCTGTGCTTTGTCCCAGATGACAGGGAATGATCAGCACAGGGATGTCTGGAAGCTCTGGGAACTTTCCTGTCTGGACCTGTCACCCCCAAGTTGTTATCAGCTGCACCCTGTAACCATGTCCCACAGGACCAGGTATTTATGACAATTGCTGGATTTTAAAACCCTGTCTCTGGTGCTAGGAATGCGTGTAAATATCCTAATTACTAAACCATTAATGAGATATGCCAGTTTGTGGCCTATCAGCATATGCACTGAGATAAAGGTCTGTGAGGGCTGCCACCAGCTCCCAGCGATAAACAGGATAATAATGGGGGTTTGAGTGCCACATTCCTCCCCAAACACCTCCTTTAGGATAAACCACAGGAGCCCTTTTTGTCAATAGCTCCACCACATCTTCATCGAATGAGTCTCTTTCGTGTGCTCACCTCTGCTGGAGGAATTTTGGGGAAGCAAAGGGAAAACATTTAATGATTTCAAGGTGCAGAAGATGAATGGTTTTGTCATTATCTATTGACTGAACACGTATCTATGAAGAATTCCAATGTTAATTTCATTACTATGGAATTCGGAAAAGCTCAGCAAACATCCATTTTAAGATGCTGGTGTAGAAAATGCCAATATCTGCAAAAAAAATGACTTATATCCTGTGTATTTTTATATTTGTATGGGTGTGCAAGGGGATGAAGAATCCATGTCTTCAGTTCAGCTGTTTTGCTTGGTATAATATAATGTATATAATATATATGATCATATTATATATCATTATGTATTATTATATTATATTATATTATATTATATTATATTATATTATATTATATGCTTTTTGCAAATGTTAAAATGAACGCTACACGATAATGTTGGGATAACTTTGCTGTATGAATATAGTTTTGNGAGCATGGTTCTTCGTCAGTAATGAGATTGTCCTTACAGACAAAATTACCCCACCCCTAAAGTGTAAAAATATATCATAATAAAAGAAAAAGCACATTTGCTAGTTTATTTAGTTTGAAATCTGTTTGAAAGTTCAATCTACAGAGGCTTGACCTCCAATTTTTTCTTCTTTTTTTATCCCTTCAGGAAGGGTTGCACACAGCTGTCTTTGGAGTCAGACACACAGAAGCCAATCCAAATAAAACACAAATTGGACTTCAACATAAGAACATAAATGTTTTAAAAATTAAGATCATCCCTGCTGAGGGCCAGGCTTTCAGAGTGTCCCTGGGATGGCCCTGAGCAGCTCGTCATGTCACGGGTCACTGGGCCACCAGTACAGAGTTGTGACTGAGGCCAAAGGAGAAGCAATGGGATTGTCCCAGGACAGTGCCCTAAAATATCCAGTCTTTTCCAGAGAGAGGCTCGTTCACCACTATGGGCAGCACTGCTTTTCCCAGCTGGGATCCAGCTGTGGCTTCGGCTGAGGCAGCGCTCAGGAAACAAAACCTCCCGGGGTGAGGAATTCTTTGTGTCCATGCAGTGAGGGTGCAAAGCCCTGAGATTTGTGGGAGCGGGCCTTGCTCTGGACTGCTGGGAGAACTTCCCAGTGCTCAAGGACCACTTGTATAAAAACTCTTGCCTTGAATTCTGGGAGCAACAAGTCACTGCAAAACATGAGCCCTTGATGTCAGCCAACGGTGGAGAGTGAAGGCGTCTGTAGGGGAACAATGAGAGGGTTTCTGAAAATGATTTCCAGTGTACTTGAGAAGGAAACCTCTCTACGATGAACATCTCATTCCTCTCAGGAAAGACATGGAGGTGTAAATGTGATGTGGAGAGGTAAAACCTGACAACCCAACCCATCCCATTTTCCTGGAGGAAGACTGAAGGGAAAACACCAGGACAGAGACAACAACAACAAAATTTTTTTCTTATTTTATATAGGAAGGCTTTTTATATGATTTTCATTGTGTTAGTAATGAGACTTTTCTGTACTGATAGGATCATTTGGACTGTTAAAACGTTTAGACTATTAAAGCATTATTAGATTGTTAAAACTTTAATCAGAATAACCATAAATTTTTCATTTCGAGGTGTGTGTCTGCTGCGTTCCTTCTGCCTGTAGCAAGCTTTTATTTCACCACGAGCTTGGGAGGAAATAACAAAGCTGCTGCTGTCAAAGTTTCTGTCTGTGTAAGACACAAACCAGACTTTCCCAAGGATTAGGAACGGTGTGGGTCTTTGGAGGTCCAGTCAGTCTCTACAGACCAAAGCCACAGCAGATCTCCATGGGAACATCAAGTCTAAATCCTCTGTCATGTCTCCTTTCAGTGCTGTTCTCCCAAGTGATGTTACACGGAAAGCTGGGACAAAGCCCAGATCAGGGCCCTCTCTACTGTTTGCAAAAAACAGTCTGGGGAACAGAGAGGGACTGCTGAGTCCCATCCCTAATAGAAAATCTGTGATATTTCAGTGTGGCACTTCTGATTCCAAGTCAGATGTTATTTCTGATATAGCAACTCCCCTAAAGCATTTGCCAAAAGAATTTGTGAGTGACTGAGACCATCGTGATGTTAAATCTGGCGTAAATACCTCAACAAAATCCTTGTTGTGCCTTGCTGGTTTTTACTAGGGGGAAGAATTAGGAAAGTACCAAAGTCTCTGTGAGGTGTTTCAATATTGAGTGTAGGGGAGACGATGGCCAGTGGTGAGAAACAGCAGGAAGCTATGGGGGTTCTGAACGTCTTGTCAAGATTAAACTGAATTTAAACATATGTACAGCAACACTCAGAGAAGGAAAACCCTCATTTTCACACTCAGGACAAGTTAGGAAAAAAATAGAGACATGGCCTTTGGCCATGGTCAGCTCCAACATTACCATTTTAATGGATCAGTTTGATGTCTCACCACTGTCCCTTCCGTTGGTGTGACACCAGGCTTGTCTCTGTGAAGAGCTGACACTGTCCCAACACTTCACTCAGCACGGTGGCACCTTTGCCTCTCCCCTCAGAAGGTCGAAAACCTCCAGAAACCCCATTTCAAGCTTAATTTGCTGTGGCTGCTCCTTGCTGCCAGGAGCCTGAGGCTGCCACGTGCCCCTGTCTCAGGCAGGTGGGGTTCCCTCCTGGTGAGGTGACACCCACAGCCACAGCCTGGCAGCTGGAAATGCAGTGATCGTCCTCACAAATTTCTGAACCGAGGAATTTCGTCTAGAGAGCCTTGGAACAAAGTGTCTACTTCACACAGATGATGAGATCGGGAACACAGTGATTATTTTCCTAAAACAAAGCACTTTCATGACAAAGTACTTGGTTTTATTAAGTTCACAGAAGCCTGAAATTAAACAGTGAAAAAGCTGAGGAAAAACAACAATCAAAAACTCAGACACCTGAATGCTCTTTCAGCTGTGGAAGAGTTTTGAGACCAAGGTTATCTCATCAGAATTATTTTCCTGCTATTAATTATAAAGATGTCTGCCTTAGAGTACTGTTTGAGCCTTCCTAATTTTATGCAGCTGTGATATTATTTTATCAAGAATAAGGATTAAAATACCATAAAACTGCCAGATAAAAATACGTCCAATCATCATCATGCAAGAAGGCAATTTCACAGAGATATTGTCTATGGAAATGTACCTTTTATTTACCTTCCTGTTCTTAATCAGAAGATTATTTTTTAGGTGTCCCTGGATCCCTGGAAGTGTCCAAGGCCAGGCTGGATGGGGCTTGGAGCAACCTGTGCTAGTGGAAGGTGTCCCTGCCCATGGCAGGGGGTGGAAAAATATCATCTTTAAGGTCCCTTCCAATCCAAACCAGTCTGGGATTCTGAAACAGCCATGGTCTTCAGTGGGAGAGGAGAGATGAGAAGTAGGGTACAAACAGATTGTCACAATGGTAATGCACAGATGGCAACCAGGACTAAGGAACCCTGCCCAGGGTATTCCAAAGGAAGTGAAGATTAAAGTGAAAGAAAAGAAAAGAAAAGAAAAGAAAAGAAAAGATAAAATAACCCCATCAGGACTATGGTTTACAAATGAAGGGAATCTGTATCTCAAACTCACTGGAAGACAAATCTCAAATTGCTTCTTTGTATTTGTCATTTAATAGGCAAGCTCACTCTACTTAGAAAGGAAGCACCCACAGTGCCAAAGGAGTGGTGGGATTCTTTAATTTCATTTGCCTGTCCATCTGGAGATAACAGGATTTTCCATTGAACTTCAGACAGTGAATTTGTATTAGATAAAGGTATGCTCCTTTTTAAAGCTTCTTATGCACAATCTTCTGTTTTCCCACTTTTCTAGCCTATGTAAAGTAAATGATTCAGTTAAAATACACAACTTTAAATTTTGAACAGATCAGACTTGTGTGCATGTCTCATCGAAGCCCTTTGTTGTTTGTTCCCCAGCTTTTAGACAGACAAGAATTGCTCACCCTCCCTGAACGCTCAACCACTTGAATGCTTCAAAATAATTTTTGATTTACAGGACATCAGAAGTCTTCAAGCCTTTCAAGTCTGAACATGACAATGGATATCAGAACTCTGTTTTCCAGCCAAGCTCTTATGAGGCATCTTGACAGGGACAGAGAGAATGAAGAAAACCCCAGAAATCTGGCATTAATACATCAGAATTCTGCTTTGTTGTGTACAAATCCCTCCCTGGACTGGGACTTTAAGATGTGCTTACTCTGTGCTGCAATAAATAAATGTATATATGTATATATGTGTCACTGGGGAATTGAACTGCAAAGAAAGGGGGTTTTGACGAGTTTCCATATCTGAAAGGCAAAAGGAAAGCCAATATTGAATAGCAAAATCTTCAGATTGCATTTTCAGGATTATCCCAATTATGAAGAAAAAGAATGCTGTGATTGATTCATGAGTTCTCATGTAGCAATGTTGAAGGAAATGAGTGACATTATACAGCATCACAGTATTTTAAGGTTGGAAAAGACCTCCAAGACCATTGAGTCCAACCTGTGATCCCTCTGCAGAGCCTTCCTGCCTTCCAGCAGACCCACCTCTCACCCAGCCTGGTGTTACCTGTGACCTTACTTATGTGCATATGTAGTATCCTGAAATCAGGGCTATTAACACTTGGAAAATTCATATAAAAATCAGCATTACTGCAATTGTGAAGAATTTTATTTTTCCTTGCCGTTTCTAGCTTGCAATACACCTGCAACGTGCAAAAATATTTTAATTCCAGAATAAACATCACAGTGTGTCATGGTAGCAATACATACATGTGACCACGAATCCCTAGAAGTGTTTAATGTCTTTAGTTGACATTTTTTTGTCTGACTTCATGCAGTTTTGTCTATTTAATGCAGCTCAACTGACACAGATCAGAGGAGAAGTGAGATAATTTGAAGATCTGATTCAGGAGAATCTGTCATCAATCAATCTGATTCCTGAGGTGGTTTCCAGGAGAACTGCTAACAGAATGAGCAATCTCAACATTTTCTTTATGCCGGTTTTATCCTGCCCATTGATTTTGTGTCAGAGAGAGCACAGAAAGGACTTGCTCACGTGTAACAACGGTGTTTCTGTCAGGCATCAGTGGTGGGCACAAACTTCCACGGGTGAAGGGCTCAGTACATGTAGAACTGGGATCTCAAGTTTAAATTACTCAAATATTTCAAGTTTGGGAGTCTGCCTGAAATTAATGCACTCAGCAGATATAAATGCCCAGAAGCATTTTAGGAGTTTCTTGCAGAAACCAACAGCAGAATCATTCTTGTTAGATTCCTGCTGGAAAAGAAGCAGGATGAAAGGAAAACCTCCCGAGCTTAATTGGAAAGGATTCCTATTTTGTGACAGATATTTAAAGATAGAGAATTTGGAGAAAATGCTTCTCAAAAATG
The DNA here is from genome assembly GCA_013400495.1 of Nicator chloris. Classification (NCBI taxonomy): domain Eukaryota; kingdom Metazoa; phylum Chordata; class Aves; order Passeriformes; family Pycnonotidae; genus Nicator; species Nicator chloris. The sequence goes on from WAAE01015078.1 coordinate 12,102, forward strand.
TTGTTCTGAAGTCGGTGTTTTTACCAGTTCTTTCTTTCAGTGCAGGAGCTTACTCGGGAGCTCGTGTTCAAATCCTGGATTTAGGGCTGGCAAGCTTGACATTTCCAAGAACTCCTTAATGTGTGACAAATCTTCCCAGTGCTTCATTACAGAGCCTTGCCTTTGACAGGCATGGCTTCTGTAACTACATCAAACCAGATTTCTCTTTTCCTTTTTGGCTGGAAGAACCAAGCAATAAGGACAACGGGTGGGATGTCAGGAATTTGTTACATTAAAATGCCATTCAAGGCAGTCTAAAATTTACTTTATTTTAATTATTATCTTCTAAGAGAGGAAAAATCTTTAGGAAATGGTTATGCTGGAATGCAGGAATAAAGGCATTTTTTGCTGAAAACTCTGTCTCACGATTCAGACTTGGAAATGGCCAGTAATCTGGAAAATGAATCAACTAATTTGATGGAAAAGTTACAAAGAAAACACACAGGCAAAAATAATCCAATAATCTGTTTTAGAAACAATCACAAACTGAGCAGGCCTTTCTGTAGGCCTTGTGCCTCTCTGACCAGACATGTCTCAGATCAGCTGAGACAGTGTGAATGCTGAAATAAAGCTTCTCGGGGTGGCTGTGAGGCAAAGGCAACTCCACAGCAATAGGAAAATGAGGAAACTAAATAAATAATGTGGACAACTGGATAAAGCCAGTAAGGATGAGGTAGGTAAAAAAAAAATAAAAGAGCAACTGGAGAAAATAATGCAGTCTGGATTTTGGTTTTTCAACTTAGGCACATTATTGGGAAAAAAAGAAAGATTTCAGAGCATGCATCTATTTTTATTTTTTCCTCCTTTCTTACATTCTAGCACATTACAATGTAATAAAAACTATGGCAGAATTTAGCCACGCTGAAGGTCATGGGCTCTGAGAATCCCAGAATGGTTTGAGTGGGAAGGGACCTGGAAGCTCATCCCATTCCACCCCTGCCATGGGCAGGGACACCTTCCACTAGCCCAGGCTGCTCCAAGCCCTGTCCAGCCTGGCCTTGGACACTTCCAGGGATCCAGGGGCAGCCACAGCTTCTCTGGGCACCCTGTGCCAGGGCCTGCCCACCCTCACAGGGAACAATTCCTTCCTAATGTCTGATAAAAACCATCCTCTTTCAGTTTAAAGCCATTCAGATGGGCTGACTGAGCACTACAGTTTAATTCTATTACATGCTAAGGATGAAACGTGATTACAAAAGGAAAAAAAATGCAGTTAGCTCTAAGTTCAGATGCCTTGTGCTTTGGTGAATTATTGGAGATGTGAGTGACACACCCCAGACCAAGCATTTGCAGTTTTCCCACTAAAAGTTGAAAGATGCCAAAGCAATAAAGAAAGGATTTCTGTGCTCACAGCAATTGGAAGAAAAAATCTAGAAGTTAATTTTTAGTGTCATTATATATATTCTCTTATACCAATTCTTTATGTGTGACAGAAAGCTCACTCAAACCACAATCTTTCCAGAAACCTTTAAAACATTTCCCATTAATTCACTTTCTGATTGATACTAATAATCCCTACCTATCACTTGCTGGATTTTTGCCTATACTTGCAGCTGCATTTCCAAAGAAGCAAATGGTGGGGTTCACCTAACAGGTAATTCAATTATTTGGGGTGATGTAGACACTGTGGGCAAGTTACTGGCCTGTTTTCAGCTGTCACTTTGAAAGGACAAGAGATTTGGGTTCCCCTTTCAAATCTGCAACTCCTGCAGAGGTCTCAGCCACACTGAGGAAACACAGAAGTGCCAGAAATCTTCCTTTAGGCTGCTGCCTTTCCTAAAAGATCAGCATGTTCTCCACTGCTGCATCCACATGTTTTTTGAACTCTTCCAGGGATGGTGATTCCAACCCCCGTCCCAGTGCTGGGCCACCCTTTCTGTGAATACATTTTTCCTGATATCCAACTTAAACCTTCCCTGGCACAACCTGAGGCCATCTCCTCTCCTCCTGCTGCACAACGTGACAGGACCCATCACCATAACCTCATTTCTGTGGGGGACCAGGCCTGTCAAAATTTTCACATCCTATTAGCAATAGGAAGATGGATCTTCTGCAGGTCAAATTGTTCTGCAGAGAAAAGACAGGCTTTGTTCTTCCCAAGCACTCTGTTGTCCACACCACAGCATTCCAGCTGTGGAAAAGGACCTGCATGACCTTGACTTTCAGTGGTGTTGAGGAAAATGGGGGATTTTGCCTTTTAGGTGTGCTGGGAAGACTAAAATTTTATCTGGCGAGTTGAGGACTGTCTGTTTTAAATCTCCAAATTCACCTGATCCATTAGTCAGGCAAGTCAGGAGGATGGCAAATTTACTGATTCAGCTGATTTTGTGTTCCTGTGCCACATCTGGATTCTGTGTTGTTGTAACAGAGAAAAAACAAAACCCCAAATAAAAATCTCTTCCGCAGCTGAAAGTGCTTGTAAAAATCAGTGTTTCACTTGCAATGTGTCGTGCTGTCCTCTAACACAGAGGTCAGCAGTTCAGCCAAGTGGGAATCCCAGGGGATTTTTAGCACTGGTTTTTCTACAGAAAGACGTTTCTCCTCCACACATTTTTAATGTTTGGTAGTTTTCTAATTCAAGCCTCTCTGCAGACACAAAAACTCAGTTAAATCTGGAAAGCTGAAGGACAGAACAATGCAGGAGCAGTAATAAGACTGTGCTGCTTTGCTCTAGCTTTCAACAGGACTTGCATAATGTTCGAGCTTATGAATTTCTGTGTGTGAAGTAGGATTAATACTTTTCCAGCACACTTTTAATTTTTTACCCTTCACTTTCATTTAATTTAAAAAAGCCCAGGGTTATAATTTCTCTAGCATGCTGCAGCTTGTCGTACAAATTCCCTCCCCTAAACAGCCTTCAGCCAATCCCGGAAAAACTCTAATTAAATTCAGCAAAAGGAACAATGAGCAAATATAAATGATAATTTTAAATGAAATCCGGATTAGCATGTCAGCAAAAGAAATTCAGTTCAGGTCAGGAAAACTGTCAAAACAGTACAAGGATTAGAACTTATTCTGCAGGAAATAAGATACAACTTTAAAGATCAGCTAATTAAAGTTTCCACTTGCCTTGCTTGGCACATTTTCTGTCAGAGGGTTTAAATATATGTCATGGCCCTGTGTGCTCCAATGGGTTGTAATTGACTTGTCCAGCCTCCCCTGAGTCCAGCTCTACTCCTTGTCTGTGGTCAAGGGGCTGAATTTCAGCTCAGACAAATCAAGAACTGAAAATGCAACAATTTAAGTAATTAAATTGTTACTGAATATTTTTTGCCTACAGCAAAACACATCCTGGTCCTTGCAGAGAGCAATTATCTTACAATGCATCGATTAAGTGGTCTGAATGTGTCATAATTAGTTGGTATTACCTGAAAAGGAAAGGTCAATATTCTTATTTTCCCTTAAAGGTGGATTTCCATTGGCAATGAGGTTGGAGGGAGAAGGCAATTAAATACCTGGCTTCTTGCAGGGTCACTGAAGAATTACAAATGGATTATCGTGGAAGTCCTGGGGTTGAGTAATTCAGGGTTAACCACCCAGCAGCAGCTTGCTGGTGGCACCCATTTGCAAACCATCCTGGAGCTTCCTTGAGCAAAGAGATTTTAAAAACCCAGCCAAACCAAAAGGAACTGTAGCCAATGGATGGAGCATTTCTGTCAAGAAATATGAGCCAGAGAAGCAGGGTTTGATGAAAAACACAGCTATTAACACATGAATCACCTCGCTGATACATCAGAGAATCATGAACCTTGTCTTGGTAGGTTTGTATATATAAACCTACCATAAACAGGTATATGTTATTTATTTAGTGTAGCACCTCCATTTGAGGTTCTATGTGATATACTAAAGGTGCATCAGCCTCCTAGGACCATATTTTTGGATTCACTCAGAGGTCCTCAGGGATGGGGCTTTGCTCAGGGGTGGGAAACTTCCTGCACCCTGAGGCCTTGATGGGGGTAGTGGGATGTGCATGGCAGCTTCCTCCTCTTTGCCAGGAGGAAGAGGAGGATATCAATATTCTTGGGATCTACTTGGATTTTTACAGACATTTTCCCTGCAGAGCCTACCAAAACTCCCCTTCTCTCCCTTTGATCCTTATTATCCAGCTGTTCTCTTCTGTTCCCTTTGAAAGTGGTTTTACCTGAAGGATGTGAGGTTTTATCCCTGTAACAACCACAGATTGACTGTTGTGATTGGAGTGAGACTCCTGGGATCAGCATGTCTGCAAAACCTTCCCCACAACTGTTCATTCTGGATGGCAAAAACAATTCAATTCACATAGAAAAATTACGTTTTTTATCTCTATAAAGTGAAGTAAAACTACACCAAAATGTTGACTGCTTAACAACGGTTATCAAACCTGACAAATCTAAAATCCTCCCAGTCTAAGACAAAACCAGAAAAGTCCTGAGGACCTGTGGTCTTTCAAAGCCTCAGTTTTTTTATTAGTAAGGGTAAAACTCTTTTGTGAGATGATAGGTATGATGGTGTTGACAGATTATTATCTAACATTGTTGAGAGAATCATTCCTTTTTTCATCATGCCATTAAAAATATGATCATAATAATATTTTTTATTTAATCATATAATTACTATTATGCTCTTTACCATTAAAATATTAGGTTTAGTCTATTATATTGCAATGCAATGAGTACACCCACCATTTGGAGCTGGACTGCAACAGCTGCTCTAAAAAGATGGCTAATTCCATCCCATTTTTAGCAGAGAAAGGTAAGGGACAACATGGACAGGTGAAAACACATTGCCCACTCTCGTGGCATGACAGGGAGAAAGCTGCTGGTTTATTTTCTAGTCCAGCTTTCCAGACAGGTCATTTCACTCCTTTGCCAAAGCAAACTGACTTTGTATTTTCCCTGTAATGCTGTCAGTCTGTTCCTTCTTAAGAAAAGAAGATCATGTCCCCGAAGATTAAAAATGGCTTTTCTTCCCCCTTAAGAAAAAATCACACCTTCCTTCTTTTGAGGGAGGGGATTCTCCTGCTCTACTCTGCTCTGGTGAGACCCCCACCTGCAGTGCAGTCTCCAGTTCTGGTGTTCCAAACAGAATAAAGACATGGAAATGTTGGAGCCAGTCCAGAAGTTGCTGAGGGCACTGGGGCACCTCCCCTCTGGAGCCAGGCTGGGAGAGCTGGGAATGCTCAGCCTGGAGAAGAGAAGGTTGTGTGGAGACCTCACAGCAACTTCCAGGGTCTGCAGGGACCCCAGGGAACTGGAGAGGGACAATTCATCAGGAACCGGAGTGACAGGACACAGGGAATGGCTCCCCACTGCCAGAGGACAGGGTTAGATGGATATCGGGAAGGAATTGTTCCCTGTGAGAATGGGCAGGCCCTGGCACAGGGTGCCCAGAGAAGCTGTGGCTGCCCCTGGATCCCTGGCAGTGTCCAAGGCCAGGTTGGAGAGGGCTTGGAGCAACCTGGGCTAGTGGGAGGTGTCCCTGCCCATGGCAGGGGTGCCACAGGATGGACTTTGAGGTCCCTTCTGTCCCAAACCATGATGGGATTCTCTGATTCTGAATCCTCCCATCTGCCAGCCCCCAAGGATCCAGTGTCAGACACTCCTGGATGTGGAAATACTTCTGTTTATTACGAGTGGGTGTTGTTGTGACCTTGCACTTATCCCATCCCATGAAACAACGTGATGAGGAGAAGCAAAGGACAGAATCTGAATATCAAACCTCTCATGTGAGGATTGGTGCAAAAGCCCCATAATTTGGAGGCCTTTTTTCCAGAGGCATTTATGACATCCTGGAAGTGCAGTTTGGGAAGGAAATCCATCCTTTACTGAGGGGCTATTTCATTAATCCTTAAAGCAGGACCCTGTTAAAAGCACTGCTCCATTACAAGTGCTGCTTCACCACTGTCTTTCAAAGAGGATGCCAAGGGAATGAAGAGGTATAGTTACAAGTAACCATATTCTAAGGGTTAAAAGGATGGTTTTGTTTTTGGGGTGATTTTTTTGTCTCAAAAATTATTTTGGTAGAGAATGAAGTTGCTTTCTAAATTATCATCCAGATGTTGTCTGCCAGGAGAATGTGGTGAGCACAATAAATGACATATTTCAAAGCTGGTGACTGATGAAGGCAATGACCTCTGGAAGTAACTTCAGGTCTGTTTTAGTTTCCAGAATCCACAACAACAACAAAAAAACCCCAACAACCAAGAACAAAGAAACCCCAAACCAAAGGCCACCCAAAACATTTCCTCCTGATCAGTACAACAGAGAGAATCTGTCTTTTAGACAGTTCAATTGTTTTAGAGAGAGGGAAAAACACAAGTGTGAAATATTTCCACATGTTTTCCAGCAAAATTATTTCTTCTTGTGTATTTTGGTAGAAAATAGCATTGCTTTCCCCTGACATTTATTCACTATTTCAATCTCTTTGGAGCTCCTGGAACAGGAATTGCTTCCATTTGAGAATATATGAAAGACTTTCAACTCCTTTCATGGGATGGATTCAGTGGTTATTGTTCCATCTGTGCATTTGTAGGGTGGGAGAAATAATTTTCTACCAATAGTGCAGACCATTAACTTTGACTTAGTATTTCTTTGAGTCCAATATTCTGTGTTCAACTGAACCATATATTCTTGAGACACTTATCCTGAAGACGCTGAAATGAAAAATACCTATTATGCTTCTCTTTTTCCTGTTTCCTTTATAAATCACTTTTGCTCTTTTAAATGTCTGGATCATTCCAAATCCCCAGCACAGTTCCAGTTTGAATCCATCTTCCCTGAGCTTCCAGCCCTGGTTTTCACTGTGACTTTCTCTGCTAAATTATTTCCTCTAAAATATCCGTTCATGGAAAGGGTTTGACTTCCTGATGAAGTTGCATTTCAGTCTTCTTTTAGAAAAGCTGAATAGGTCATATTCTTTAAATCCCTCATGTTATAGGTCTTTTTTTTTCCAACACTCTTTTCTTTACATTGCAAAGATTGTATTTGTAGATGATATTTCAACATCAAGTGAGCCAATCCTACATTTCAGCTGAAAATTACTCATTAAATACTAACTTTTCTCACTCTGCTGTAGGGACAGATGGATAAAACTACCTTTCCTTTTACGTTCAAAATCAGACAAGAAGGCTCACATTGGTCTTCATATAAGGCCATCTACACATTTTAGTTATGATTCTATGATTATGATCCCACGATTTTGTAAGCTGTCCTGCATTTTTGCTCCTGGTCACAGAGGTACATTTTCAGTGTATCAATAGGAGAGATCCTGTATATCTGTGTGTATGGCCACAGAGCATGTTTGGTTTTTATCTTTATGCTGTACAAAAATGACTGTAAAAATCTCAGTTGCTAGGAGTTATTCTATTTGTCCTGGATCTCATTAAAAAAGTATTTATTTTTGCATGTCTAAACCCACCAAGAAAGAATTCACTGCTCAGCAAAGAGAGCTTTAAAGAAAACAATATTTTACTAAGTTAATACCTAATAACACAGCAGGAAGGTTTGCCTGAAATGTTTTAAGGTCAGGATGCTTCCCGAAGACATGATGTTCCTTGAGGCAAGGTTCCCATGAACTCTTGCTCCAGATTTGGGAAGGAAATCCACAACAGTTGCAATATTACCCCTGTCCCCTGCAGCAGGTGGGACTGTGCATCCTCAGACACCAGGATCCGGAGCAAAGTGGGGACTAATTTGCTCTGCCCTTTCAAATCACAGCATCAGGGGATGATAAAGGTTGGGAAGAGCCCCTAGAAAGCTCCATCCCAGCCCCTGCTCTGCACAGGGACAGCACATGTCAGGTTGCTCAGGGCTTTGCCCACTCCACTTTGGAGCATCTCCAAGCCAGGAAATTCAACAACCCCCGGCAATTTTTGCTGGTTTGAAGCCTTTTCAGGCTTTTCGCTCTGTGATTATTACTGCAGAGGTTAAACCATCTTTTCTGTTTGATACACGAACCCACAAAGGGCTCTGTGCAGCAGCAATTTCTGTGCCACCAGACGCTGGGCCAAGCCGAGGTCTCCCAAGCCGGGTAGACTGCTCTGTTTTGTTTCCCAAGACCATCACAAAAAATTACAATCACAGGAAACAAAGTTTCTAGAGACTGCTAGCGGTCCTTTACTCCAATTTCCCATTGCAAGCCTGTATCAGCTGTGCACCAGTTCTCTGTTAAATTGCACCAGACGCTCTTGAAAGTCTTCCTGATAGAGTATTTCATACTAAAAGAAATTACCTGGAGCCTGTCTCCAGACTCACCTGGTAAATGATGCTCTGCACAACAGGCAGTGTCAAAGCAGGGTGTTCCCAGAATCCCAGGATGGTTTGGGTTGGGAGGGACCTTAGAGATGATCTCATCCCAATCCCTGCCATGGGCAGGGACATTCTTTCCCACAATGCTTAAGTTAAGCTTATATGATGCTTGTCAGAGGTATAAATAACATGAACCTCACTATATCCATTGAACCAAGTAAGATAATGCGATGTTAAAATGACCCATTTTTGTAACACTTTAATATCTACAGAAAAGTAGATCTTTTTAGGCAAATGAATTTATCTGTGGAGCACTGGTGCATTCTTTATTGGAAAGAGTGTAATTTTTTCTGCTTTCCGTTTCTCCCTATAAGGGGCACACCTTTTTCAGGGCCCTAGAATTGTTCCAGGCCAGGCTGGATGGGGTTTGGAACAATCTGATGTAGTTAAAGGTGTCCCTGCCCTGATTGTGTGACTTTTTTAATCTCCTTTTCCCTGCCAGAGTTGGGATTAAAAGGTCGAGAGACAAAGTTCGTGTTCGGACTTTGATGTTTTTTAGTTCTTACCTATGTTGCAGTCTCACAAGCCCTGAGTTCTGCTGTACTCTAACAAGGATGCAAAATGGAGAAAAATGGCTACTACTCCATCTCTACAAGGCCTTTCCAACGACAAATTGTCCAGTTGTGAAACGACACCTAAATTATTTTTATTTCTAAGCCAATGACAAACCACCCGTGGTCTGCAGTGCAGGCTTTATTAACCCGTTACAAAACAGCACCCAAACCCACCAAGAAGAAGGTGAAAGGACAAGACCAGTCAATGCCCCAAAACCTCCATCTCGCCTTCCACACATTGTATTCCAAAACCTTAAAGTCTAAGTTTTCCACCCTATGACATTACACACTTCTATTCAAACTACACACCCATAATCCCAGTTCTATCATTCAATTTTGGGTCTTTTTCCACAGCCTCAGATCAAATGCAGTGCTTTCTTGAGGGTCAGTGCCTGTCAGCACAGAAAGCCTAAAATTCTCAGTTTCCAGGGTTCCAACAGGACTGGATGAGCTTTAAGGTCCCTTCCAACCCAAACCAGTCTGGGATTCTGTGGTATACAAAAGAACACACCAACATTCGTAGATAATCAGGAAATTTTAGTGACCTTATGTAAAAACTGAGTCAGTATTTCTGGAATGCCACCTGCTGAGACAGAAATGTCACATTTCATGAAGAAAGAGGGGTTTGGGAGTCACTGTTTGCACTCAGGTGAAGTATAGCCAAGTCTTCCCACTTCCCTCTGGTGTTTTTGTGCTTTTATTCCACTTAGAATTTCCTAACATGCACACATCTTATCAGAGGATTTGTATATTTGTAGAATTGTTAGAATTTTCCACATGAAACAAAGAAACCCAAACTCAGTGGTTTGGAAATCCCAAATCCAAACTAAGTGTAAGCTTAAAAATGGGCACGAGCTGAAAGTACACTGAAACACCCACTGATTTCAATTCTAAAAATCGAGTTTCAGCTTTGGAACTTGGGGACCTTGTACCATACCTTCCTTGTTACTGATTCCTCCCTTTCCTCATCTCCCACCCCCAAATTCCCCAAAGCCATATTTACATCCTTCAACCCTGACAAATGCTAATATTTATAGTGGCATCTGCATATTTACAAGTAGGCAAAGTCTAATGACATAGAAAGACTCTTTGCTCTGAAAAATCTTTGATAGGTTGCTAAAGCAAAAAAGAAAAAAATCTTACATTTCCAGCCAAGCGTAAGAAAGAAGAAAATCATCAATTTATATTCATATTTAGGCTACATGAATCATAAAATGTGTTTTAATATGCTGCATGTTATAAAAACCTTTTTAAAGCAGTTTTCTCGTTTACAATAGGATTTGTCATTTCACAAGGTACCTATTGACTGAAACAGATCTTCATGGAAAAGAAGTATTAAATTATCATTTTTTTTTTTATATTTAAGGGAGCAAATTCTAGTTTATTTTAATGGTAAACCATTAGGAAATGGTTTTTTCAAGTTTAGGCCCTGTTAAGTGTTGTTAAATTTAAGTTCATGTAGTCTAATTATATAGTGAATCATATAATGAAAAACTCATTGCTGGGCTTCAGAATTAGACACCAAGTGTTTGTGTGCTCAGTTTGAGTGACCATCTGACCTATACAAGCTTTTTTCTTTTAAATTTATATGTTAAAATTATAATTATTCTCATCTCATTCCAGCCCCTGCCATGGGCAGGGAACCTTCCACTAAGACCTGGTCTTCTGTGCCAATGCCTCAGCTGAGTGAATGAATTCCTTAATAATCATTGAAATTCTAAATTTAGCAGCTACTACAAAACTTAATGTCTGCTTGGTTTTGTGTTTGGGGTTTTTGTTGTTGTTGTTGTTGTTGTTTTTGTGGTGTTTTTGGTTTGTTTTTTAAAATTAGAATGAGTTTTATGTGTTAACATTTTATTTATCTAACATAATAATTATTGAAACAAGAGCATCATAACCAGAGCAATTAATCATGTGGAGTGGAAGGTCTGACCACAACTGAAGTCCTTATGCCAAAACCATTCTATTCCACCCATAGATAAAAACCCGAAATTAATTCAATTTAAGATTTCAAATTAGTAATCTAACATGCAAATAAATATTTATGAGTAGGTAGCTGCTCCTGTCCTCTCCATGCTCACAAAATAATGTACTGGGGTGAAGATCTGACAGCAATCCTTGGGAACTGACGTTGCTCTTCCCAACTGCAGTCCATAAAATCACACAGCTCTTCCCAAACCAGTGAAGGTTTGGGCAGAATCATGGGAGGCTGTGGTGAAATCTCCCTGCCTAGAATGGCAATCTTCATGCAATCCTAAAACTGATGCAATTCGGGATAATTTTGTGCTCCTAAAAGGCGAAAGTGTTGCTGAGAATGGCAATAAACAAAATAAATTCTGTTACATCACACTCATACTCCCCTAATTGCTCCCTCGAGGCACTCCCACCTTCATCTGTCCTGACATTGCTGTAAAACTTGGTGTTCTATGGGAGCTGATCCCAAAGCAGCACTTTTTCCCATACAAATATTGGTATAATATGTAAATATATTCATATAAAGATGTTGACCTGGGCTGGCTGCCAGAGCCCACCCAGCTGCTCTCCTGATCTCCCTCCTCAACAGGGCAGGGGAGAAAATGAGATTAAAAACCTCATGGATGGTGATTAAAAAAAAAGGAAACAAACAAGGAGGTCACTAACTAATTACAGTCACAGGCAAAACAGACTCAGCTTGGGGAAAATTAATTTAATTGATCACCAACTAAAATATGTTTGGATAAAGAAAGCGAAATCAAATTAAAACAGCACCTTCCAACACCTTGAAAACACACTCTCCTAAACTCTCCCAAGGGGAGATGGGCAATGGGGGGTCATGGTCCATCCATAGAAGCCCCTCTCTGCTGCTCCTGCCTCCTCACCCTGCAGTAATTTTAGAAAGAATTCCCAATAAGAACACCTAGAAATTGCATGGGAAACATCCCCTAACACCAGTGTGAGGTCAATTAACTGATGCTTCCAAGGGTGATGTAACACTTATTAAAATACAATGCAGTCCTCAGGGCAACCTGCTCCCAAGTTCCCTGTACTTCAGAACTAGACTGACTTGAATTTCATAGCAGAACTGGGAAAAAAGAGAACACAAACAAAAATGGATTACTGCCAACAAAACCCAAACAAACAGTGCAGATGCGTTCAAGTTCTACAGGACAGCAATCAATAGGGCTTGTGGGAAGAAAATTATTCTGATGCTTTTCAGGAACAGGACAAGGAGAAACACTAAATAGGTGAACGTGATTAGGAAAAGAAACCAAGGCTTCTTATCATGTTTCTGAAAGCACTGTTGTGAGTGGTGCTGTTTTGCTGCTTTTTTTTCTGTTACATTAGTCTGTGTAAAATAACAATCCTGAAGTATCGGGGGAGATTAAAAAAAGCACTTTGCATCTATTTCTTATCACTGCAAGAGCTTGGATGTTCCTTCAGTTGTCAAAGCTGAACTACTTTTTGCTCTTTATGCAGATATTTGGGTAAATAATACGTACTTAACTACCACCCCCACTTCCAATTTGCCCACTTATATCCTGTCCAGCTCCAATAAGGCATTTCATAATTTTTGTATGCTGAGGGAAAAAATAATAGTCTTGCTTAGCACTGAAAATTACTTCAATTTTCACTCACTGGATGACCAAGTCACTCACAAGAGGATCAAGGAGGCACAAGGGCAAAGGATCATAACAACATGGAAAGGTTTGGGTGGGAAGGGACCCTAAAGCCCACCCAGTGCCACCCCCTGCCATGGGCAGGGACACCTTCCACTATCCCAGGGTGCTCCAAGCCCATCCAGCCTGGCCTTTGCCAAAAATCAGCATTTTCTTCCAGCACTGCCAAAAAAACCTAAAACCAAGCTGGCAACAACAGACCAAACCAAGCAAAAAAAAAAAAAAAAAAAAAACAAAACAAAACAAAAAACACGTTGGAGGGGACAAACCCTGCTTCTATTTAAATTTAAAAATATTTAATAATCTGTCTGCAGAAGTTAAGTTCATGTGTTCACACAAACCTACCTGATGGGTTATAGCAAACAGAGAGAACAGTGAAAGCCAGTGTGGCCACAGGCGGCGTGGCAAAACTTGAGGTATTTTTATTTCGCAGTAAAATCTCAGTTGTTATGGAGCAGGGTGTGAAGGTGGGAACCTTCTTCACGACACCAGGTTCCTTATGGGAAGTTTAAGCCTATCCAAGGGTCCCCAAAAATGAGTTGTGTGGGTTTTCCTAGTGCCCACCCTGTCCATGGGCAGCTGTGCCATCAGTCCCAGGACAGCAGCTGTGCCCACAGCCAAGGAATGGGGCAGGAAACAAAATCCACACCAGCCGAAGGTACCTCACCTCTTTGGATCTGAAACCTCTGGGGACACCAACATGGAATCATGGAATAGTTTGGGTTGGAGGGGACCTCAAAGACCACCTAGTTCCAACCCCTGCCCCTCTAGGACAGGGATGCATTATTGTCCCACCCATTTTCTTCTTCCCTCCACATAAATTTTAGCTGAGGAGCATAACTTAAATCCCTAAAATTCAAATGTGCTTGAATCTTAGCAGATTAGGCTCCTGAAATGTTTTCAGCATTATGCAATCATTTTGGATAGAATTTCACCTTGGACAAAGGAAACTGAGGAATCTAAAAGGTTCTCTCAGGTGCATTTGAAGAGAAGTCTATCCATAATTTTAATGTAGAAATTAATAAGCTGGAGTCTTAGGCAAAAATCTGCATGTTTTTTTTTTAACTGCTAATTTTTATATGCTCTGAAGATTAAAATTACTATAGTTCAGACTAGTTTAATGACCACTCAATCAAGAGAGGTCACTGACTTTTAAGTCAACCTTGGGAATGAGGAACAGAATATCAGAGTCTTGTTTTACATCTGCCTCGAAAATTAATGATGCTTTAAAACTTAATGGCAGTGGAGTCCATCACCCCTCATAAATGGTCCATCTCCATGTGTCAGTGTGTACATTAAAACGATGTGTCTCGGAGTAAATGAGAGAGGGATCAGAAATTAACCCCATCCTCTGTGTAATTACTGGGAGGTGATGGTTGGAATAAGCACTCTGACTTCTGACAGTGATGGAGATGCTTCCCCACCACAGACCCCTAGCTGGGAATGAGCTCCATGTGGAGGACCAAAGTCACCCCACGAAGCTCTGCTGGCATCAGCATGAGTCAGACCCCATTAGGGTTTTATAAAACCTCATTAGAAGGTCAAATAAAGGAGCAAGTGTTGCCAAGCGGCAAAAAATATTTTCTCTTCTGTAGTATTTATTCCACTTGTCAAGTAAGTATCCGTAACACGCCCCTCTTGAAGTGAGCAGCAGGAAACACAAGGGTTGGTTATTATGGAGGGCTTTCCTTTGAAATGCAAAATCTCTGCACAGATGGGACACATCATCTGTTACCCAAGGCAAGGGTGTCTCTCAGTGCAGTCAGTACAAAGCTTCCCCAGCCCTGACTCTCCCTCATGGCCAGTGCTGGGACAGATGGGGTGAAGCTCACCCTGCTTAGTTGAAAGCATAAAAGAGAAAACCTCCAAAAGTTTCCAGCAAATAAAACTGATTGGTAAACAAAGGTTCCTCTCAGGAGGTTAGGAAGCCAGAATAACTGAAAATCTTTAGCCCAGACTGTTCAAGACACTTGTAGGGAGGAATCGTGGAATCACATAATATCCCGAGTGGGAAAGAACCCACCAGGATCATGGAGTCCAACCCTGTCCCTGCCCAGACACCCCAACAATCCCACCCTGTGCACCCCTGGGAGCATTGTCCAAAGGCTCCTGGAGCTCTGGCAGCCTTGGGGTCGTGCCCATTCCCTGGGGAGCCTGGGCAGTGCCCAGCACCCTCTGGGGAAGAACCTTTCCCTGATCTCCAGCCTGACCCTGCCCTGGCTCAGCTCCAGCCATTCCCTGGGTCCTGTCCCTGGTCACCAGAGAGGAGAGATCAGTTTCCTTGAGGAAACCATTTAATATAACAATAAATTCCTTCCTGGAAAGCACCAGCAAGCTGCCCAGAAGGATTAAAGAATTGTACACATCCTCAGAAGAATGCAGGCACAAACTCAGCAGTAACTAATTCAGAATTTAGCTCCACATCCTATATGAAACATCCCATGAAACATCCCAGCAATAGAACCTGTGACACTAACATGGCAGATATTACCAAAAATTTCTTTCAGACCCTTTCAGAGCACCTTTTTGAAGTGAAATGCTTCGAAATAAGGCATTGTTTGATGTGAATTGTCTTTAAGAGGAGTAGAAAATCTTTCCCAGAGGACTTCCAATAACACCTCCTGACCTCTTCAAATGTGTTTCAGACTAGTAGTCCCAATCTATGGCTCTAAAATCCTTTGCTGATAGGGGAAATGGAAAAGCAATAACTGACATCAGCTGAGATTCTCTTACTTCCTCAGTATTATTGCCCATGGGCTACTGGGTATCAGGCACTCCTGCCTGGAACAATAAGAAAGTATCACTGGTGTAATTTAATTCATTAGAGAAGTTTTATGGTCGATCATCCAGCCCTTGCTCCTTCTTAAAAACATCCCCTTTCTGACTGCAGCAGTGAATCGACCGAAGAGAAACGTGGGAATTTTATTTCCAGGGAGCTCCCGCCCCTCGGAGCGTCTCGGAAGACAGAGCGAGCCTCGGGACAGTGATTCACTGCACTCCACATCCCTCACCCCACTCGATACAGCCCAGGCAGAAATTCCATTACAGCTAAATGGAAATCAATTACGCTTTTCATAGGCTAACTGCAAGTCAATGGTTTTAAAGGATGGAAATCCAAAGTTCACTACAAGTTTCTTATTACCGAAGAAATCACTCAAGAGCAACCCAAGCCCTGAATATTTGGGGAGTTAATACCTTGAAAAAAAGGCTCAATACATTCAGTTAACAGCTGAGGGTAGGGAAGTCTCATTTATTAGGTCAGTCAGAAATTTCAGAGATTAAATTATGGAGATAGCTCTTAAGTCATAACCATTTTTGTCCCACATATGTGTGTTCTGCTGCAAATCATGGAGGAATCACAGAGTTGTGAAGGTTGGGAACGACCTTTCAAATCAGCAAGTCCAGCCATAAAACCAGCACCACCACCATGCTCACCACAAAACCACATCCTCAAGGGCCAAATCCACATGGTTTTTGAACACTTCCAAGGATGGCAGCTCCCAGGACACCTTTTTCCAAAGCCTTACAATCCAAAGGAGTTGTAGGAGTCTTGCTACTGGGGTAAACTGAAAAGGAGTCTTTTGTCAGTCTGCAGGTGACCTGCACAGACATTTTTAGGGATTACAGTTGGACTTCTGGCATCCCCTTCCTTCGTGTCTGCTCAGCTTTAGTAACTGATCCTGCTCCCCTTGAATTTTCATTGTGTTGTGTTGGCTTTGAAGAACAATTACCTGCTAAGTGTTGCTGCCTTTTGCTTTAGCTTTGCAAATAAATGTGCTGGTGGCCGCTAAATGAAGTGCTAGAAGTAAAAACTATCAGAAATTATTGCTCTCTTTGCAGAATGAAGTCTGCTTCTAGTGCAAAGAATCTCTGGTACCCAAAATAAAAACCACTAGAGCTTAATCGTAGAAAATCTGTTTTGGTTAATATTGAGTTATTGACCTCCTCACAGAAGTACTGCTAGTTCAGGCAATTTCTGTACCAGCAAGGAAGTTTAGCATTAAAAATAAACCCGACTGAAAACAGACTGACTGTGGAATTTTGCACATTTTTGATTTCCAGGTATGAGCATAATCTTTATTGCAAAAGCCCAGAGACAATCCCATAAATCACTGCCCAGCAGCCATTGCACCTATGCCTATAATGCCCTAAGAGCTTAAAATGAATGTAAATATGGGCTGCTGCCCAAGTGGGTGGGTTTTGCTCACACTTGTACTCTGCCCCATTAGATTTCCAGTAGTTTCCTCCCACAGCTGGCAGGATGGATGGGAACCATTCACGGGACAGGGAACAGGAGAAGAGAAATTGCCCACTGAGAATAACCCCACACACTGTTTGAGATGAATAAATCATGAAATCAAAGCATAAATCCTGTGTTAATATTACATATTCACAGGTGTAGTATGAATAATTTACTGTGACCAGCTCAGTTCTTCTCTATCTTTTCTCCAGGGAAAGTTATTGTGATGGGGAAAAGGATTCACCTGTTCCTTAAACATGTTGTCCTAAACATGAATCTTTAACTTGTATTCAGAAAAGGCCAGATCTCAAATTTTAAATGTTTTATTTAAATTTTAAAGGCCAGGCTCTTTAACTATCAGACCAGGTTCCTTGTAAAACAGATTATTTTCATTCCTAATTATTTTCTTTCCTGTATCACTGCAGCTAATTCTGCTAGTAAGTTTTCCCTTATGTTTTCCTTACAATGCTGCTTTACATCATTTTCAAATCCTCATACAAACCCAGATGGGATTTAAGTCTAAATGGATATGTTTTGTAGCTTTCAAAAGAATAGGATTGCCTGCAAAATAAAATATTAAAAGAACACATTATGCAGTTTTACTTGCAAATCCTGACTGGATCCTAGTTGTATGTTGTCTTCTCCTTAAAAATGCTATGTCAATATTCCAAAAGAAATACCACCCTCATTTTGGGTTATTTTTGCTACTGTGAAAAGTCTCTACTTGCAAGTCTCAATGAAGCTGCCAAGTTTCCATAGATTTTTCTCAGTCATTAAGCTTAAGGCTATCAGGATATCGTTGTACCCTAACGCTGGATCAATGTCACATTCTCCATGTAATTGTGTATAATTTTCCTATAAATATCTGATACTCTTTGTTGTATGCTTAACTTTCCCAATTTTAATTTATTAATTTTTTTTTTGTAAACAGGCTTATTATTCTGAGCCTTTAAATTGATCTGGGTTTAAGTAGTTGCTGTGCTACATTCAACCTTTAACCTCCTCATTGTACAAAACCACTAATGAAATTTTTGTGAAAGTAAAATTTTCAATGATTGACCATAAATTGTCAAATAATGTCATGCACAAGAAATATCTCAAAATTCTTTATGGATATTTTTCTTTATTTTCAACCAAAGGAGTTAGGTGATGCTAACCTGTTCATTATTTCAGTCCCATAAGTGAAAAGAGAAGGAAAAATCTCTTGTCACTTAAAATGTTGTCCCTTGTACTTAATCTCAAGCCTTTTTTAGAGCATTATAATTTTTAGTTAGATGGAACATTCACACTGAGGCAGGAAGTGAAGGAAAAAGACAAAATTGTGATAAACAGAGCAATAATCAGAACAAAAAACTGACACTGACTGAACAAATTAATACCAGAAATTAAAAGTTTGTAGCTTTGAAATGGTTTCTCAATAAGTTAACTCAATTTTTTCATGGTACTGTATGTTGTGATTATGTGCATGCTAAACAATTTTTATAATAAACCAGTGATACTGATACAAATATTAAATAGCAGTAGCAAATAGTTACCAAAGTATGATATTTGTAATTAATTATATGTGAGATATTGGCATATAAAATATATATTCTTGCTGGTCATTATTTTGTAGTGAACTTTTCAAGGTATATCTCTCGCTACATTGTGGCAATTAAAAGTTATCTTTATGATCACAGAGAGACAACTTGAAGGCTGTTTTTAAAATATAGAGGTCACCAAGAACACGAGCACAACATGTTGGGAGAGGCCTTGAAAGGGCAGGACCATACTGAATCCTCAAGAGCTTGAACAGAAATCAGAATTTTCCAATCCTTCCAGTCATGTAAATGTTACAGCAGGGTTGGAGCAGCTTTAGGGCACAGGGTGGCAGAGTGTGTTTACAGCCTCTTGGAGAAGCCAAGATCAATAGCACAGGCAGGAAGAACACAGGAATTGCTCTCTGATTATTAAATTGAAATACACCTTCACTCACTGCACTTGATCCGTTCCAGTCGGATTTTCAGTCTGTCATTCTGCTCTGGAGCGTTGGCTCTCATCTGAATGCAGCATCTGTGGTAGCATCAAAATACTGAATCCATTTAGTCAAGAGGGCTTTTGGAGCCTCGCAGAAACCTGAAATAAATATCATCTCTGTGGTCAGTGTGGCTTCTCTGTGCTTCCTCCACTAAAACAGGCTTGGTTCTTGCCAAAACCACATTTCACATGGTGGTGGAGATTTAGACTTGCTGGGGAAATGATCACAGAAAGAAAAGCATCGTGGCAGAAGGAACCACAGAGTTGCCAGGCCTTCAGAAAATTCCTGTCACAGGTTTTAATGCTGGAAGGGAACATTAGGATCATATATCACATTATGAGCCCCCGTGGATTCTTGCAGCAAATCTCAAACATCTCAAACAGACAATCATTCTCAATCACTGAGACTACCACAACCCTAAGTCCATTTTTCAAAATTAAAGTTCTTGCTGTTTATTCACCTTTAGAAACTTTCACCCAATTCCTCCAGCTAAGTTGAGTGATTCTAGTTTCCAGGCATTAAGTTTCATATCCTTTCCCATCAAACATCCCCTCTCTGAGCCAGGAACTGATCAAATAATTCCTAATATTACCCTGGATACAGAAAATAAGTCTATATGGTCTCCTCCTCCTCAGCTTCTAAATTTATTTTCTTAGGAAAATGGAAGAAATGTTGCCCCTGCAACAGAATGAACAATTAGGTTAATTATTAACAGAGACTGGTTAAGAGTTAGCTGAATTATACTTCGCAAATAAAATTTCCCAGATCATAAGTGTATTAAGAACAATTAGCAGAGGGTTTGCAATATTATGTAAACAAGATACACCAACATAATTCCTAAGATGACTCCTCTCATTTTGTGCACCCAGGTATTGAACTCCACTGGTAAATAACACTAATGTTAGACTCTACTCTAAACATTAAGATTGTCTGGTATTTGTCTTTCTCACTCTACACTGTGCTCAGTGGAGGGAAGATGCAAATTGATCTCACTCATTTTCCATTTGTTCACAACTTAGAGAATCCTGTTACTACAGGCAAAAGAATACCAATCTTGTCTTTGTAGGCTTTCAATTCTGTCCTCAGACCCACAGAAATACACTTAATTTTAAAGTCACTCAGAACATAAACACATAAACACAAGTACTCATTTGCAGAAATAATGATTTTGCAGAAATTTCCTGTATGCTGCTTTATTATTCAGTGCTATCCTCATATTCTCTTGCTGTTCATGGCTGAAGGGAATTGTCACACATGCTACAGAGATTTGAATTATAATTGAAGTATAATTTAACAAAAAAAAGCTTTTATTAGAAGGAAAGGAGGGGAAAAAAGCTTACTAGAATGAAAGGGAAAAAAGTAAGATAAATTAAAAAAAAAACCTATATGAATTTCAAATGGTATACAATGACTGTAAACAAACTGTTATTGGGAACTGCTGATTTATAGAAGGACTGACACACAATTTTATCTGAACAGCATCCAGAGAGCCAATGCTGAGTGGATGCAGAGGGCTCAGATTACAACCATTGCACGACCTCAGGACTTCTCTCTCACTCCCACATCAACTGGCATTATCTGCCAATTAATGGAATTAATATATAAAAAACCAAGGTGCACTGAATTTTGAATTCAAGGTAACCTTGAATTCAAAACTTTCATTCTCTCTTTATTCTGCTCATAAAGAAGAAAAACCTTTGTGGTTATCTTAAACTCCTTCCCCAAAAGTGGATCCATACAGAATACAGCTCCTGAGTCATGTAACTGGGTTCATACATGTGGGATTAGGAGACTTCTGCTTCTCCTAAATGGTAGATTCTGCTTTTCTGAGCTGCAGCTCAATGCCAAGGCTTGAAGACAACATGCTCATCATAATTTCAACCCTTTTACAATGAGGATATCTCGTCCCTGGTACTTGAAACTGCAACAGATCAGGGGAACAGGAGAGTAAGAACTCTGATCAGTGATGCTTAAGTCTATATCTAAATTTTAGCTCTTTGACCAAAACCACTGAAACCTGGTCAGATGTCGGCTGGTTTTCAGTTTTTAGCTTATGTGTGTTCTCAGCCCTCTGAGTGAGGCCACACAGAAGTCTCCTCACCAGAAGTTTAACAGAAGGTAAAACCAGCACAGAAGACAAAAACTGCAAGTCCACCCCACATCTAACCGGTTGAAAAGCGGTGTCAATGGAAATCCTATGGGATAAATTTCCAAAGTCGTCCAGAAACTGAGTTTTGAAATAGCAAGGCTGTTGTCCTCCTGTCCTTCAGAGTGCTACCAAAATGACAGCTCTGTGAATGGCAGAACCGTAGTTTTGAGTTTAACTATTTCAGAATGACACTCCCTCTGTGCTGCTCTGATCACAAAGGCCTGGAGGTTAAGACAGGATTATTCTAAATGTCCCCTAAAAAATACCTAAATTTGGTACTCTCTGGGTTTCATAACCTAAAGCAAGCTGTGTCTGGATCATAACATGTTCCAGGAGGCAAATAGAAATGGAGAAGCTCAGTTATTCCAGGAAAGTGTCCCTGCCCATGACAGGAGGCAGAAACCAAAGAACCAGGTCTCTTCCAGCTGAAACTCTTCCGTGAGTCCATAAAATATTATTAAAAAGAAATTGCTTACCTCCTACTGTGAAGGCATGAAAGGACCAGAATTAGTGTGGAAGTAGGACCACTTAAAGGACTCAGGAGCTGTTTTCTTCCTATGAGATGAGTCCTCTGGTTTGGAAAGGAACCCAGGCCTCGGGTGTGTGAGGAGGAGCTGCCATGGAGCCCGTGCTCAGAAGTGTGGCTGTGCAGCTGTAACTGTGCTGAGCTCTTTCTACCTCAACCTTTAGCCTCGAGGAAAGGAAAAGCCAAGAGGAATCAGAGGTGCCTCCCCAATGTCTGCAAAGATAAGTGAGGCCTTTGTGCCTCTTTCAAGAGCCCAAGCCCGTAGTCCCTCTTCCTCTTCAGAGAGGAAGGCATTTCACAGATCTGACGGCACCGCCGCAGAGCTCGGAGCCGAACTGAGGCTTTCTTTCTACCCCTGGACACGATTAACCTTTTCCCTCAGATCTCCCAAGGCGAGGTGAAAGATCCCTGAAGATCAGAACTCCAGCAAGAGAGTGTGACCCACTCTATTAAGGGCTTTAAACATTAAGACCAAGACCCTGGACCCCATCAAAACACCAACAAGCAGTTCGAGCACAGTAGAACAGCGGGAAGGATCAAAAAGCCCCCGCCCAAACTTTGTGGGGATTGCCCTGCTCTGTCCTGCACGAGCTGGAGGTAATTGCAGAGGTTTTTAGCAGCGTGGAGCGTGTTTGAAGTAGTTTGACGGAGATCTGACAAAGGAATGTAATAATGTTATGTCAGAGGAGCAGGAGTGCTGCGGGCCAGAGGCGCTGTAAGGCTGGAAAAGAGACCAGGCTGAGTGGGGCTTCCTCTTGACCCTTCTGTAGCCCTACAGCACCACACACCTTCTGCTGACAAATGCAGGGGAGCTGGCTGTGTCCTCTGGGCATGGTCTCTCTAAATTCCCACATTAATTTGGCTGTGGTTGGACATAACCATCGCTTAGGCCTTCACGACTCGAACGCGATGAAAAGAAAATCGCTGAGAAAAGTTTCAGAGGAAGGAAACCGCTGTTATCCTAAATAATCATTTATGGGATGACAGCTTGAAGATGACAAGGGACAGGACCCAAAGAAATGGCTGAAGTTGTTTCAGAGAAAGTTTAGGTTGACTATTTGGGAAAGGTTTTTCCTGAGGGTGGTGGGCACTGCCCAGGCTCCCCAGGGCCTGGGCACAGCCCCAAGGCTGCCAGAGCTCCCGGAGCGTCTGGGCAACGCTCCCAGGGATGCACAGGGTGGGATTGTGCAGGGCCAGGAGTTGGACTGGATGATCCTGGCGGGTCCCTTCTACCTCAGGATATTCCATGATTCTATGTGTAAGCAAGTCAACGAATATGAAAAGATCCAATCACGGGGAAACAATCCTGCAATGACCATTAAACTGTTAGGAACAACAAGGATCCTATGAAATCGTGAGTTATATACCTAACAAAACCTGTTAATTATGATTAATACATACTCAAGGTGATATAAACATTATGTGAGTCCAACTGATTAAAAGCACCTCTAAAACAGGATGATGTTTGATACACAAATGCCATGTGGTCCAAGTAAATTGTTTACGGAAATAAGTAATTGCCAAATAACTGTCAAGCTGTGAGCTTTTCCTCCTGGAGGTGTGCTGTGCTGTGACCACACCTGGGCAAGATGGGTCTCCTTGGAAGCTGTAGAATTGAGTTTCCATTGTTTAACGTGTTGTCCCAGGGGAAGCGCGTGCTGGAGCTGAGGTGTTTCTGTGTGACAAATACAGTTCAGCTGGGCATTATTCACAGCTTTGTCAACACTTCTCCCCAGTGTTTGAAGAAGTTATTTAAGAACTCCAGGAGTTGGGGAAAAAAAAAAAAAGAAAAGTTTATTTGAAACATAATGGATGTGTGGAGAAGAAAATCAAAAGTAGTGTAGATGACAGATTTTTTTTATAGCTATGGAATGAATAATGTTTTAATCCTTTGCACAGGAGAACGGGTGAGGGAACAAAATAAATCTCTTAAAGGTCGCAGGTGGTGCTTTGTCTTCATAATAAAAAAAAAAATGTTGTGCTTCACAGTTTATAGAGAAACACTTTTTTTGTGTTTTTGTTTTTCTACTGCCTACAATAAGACCTACAGGCTTATTACTCTCCTCTTAGTAGTATTTAAACAGGCCAGGAAACCATTTTCTTAGTCAGCTTTAAACATATTGAACTGTTTTGTGGCTGTTTTGTGGCTCCTGGCTTTAGAATAATGAAGTTTTCAGCGGCAGTAATATCAATACCTTCGCAATAGTTTCTTTTGTTTGTCTAGAACAAAAGAAACCGACAAAAACAGAGAAAAACAAACAAAAGTTTGTTTCTTAAAATATGAGTATTAATCAGCTACAGGTGTTCTAATTAATAAAATAAAAAGAAATTGATGAAAAAATGGCACGGTCCAGGGCACCAGTTGTTTGAAAATGCTTGACAACCTTGCAGTGGTTCCTGATTAAAGGGAAAACAAAAGCCTAGAGAGAGAAAAGAGCTTTGGCCCCAAAACCATGACTGGAAAATGTGTACAGTAAGTCAGAGTTTCCAAGTGAGGCCATAAATTTCCTTGATTTTTCTGGTGGAGAAAACCACTGAAAAAGTATTTAGAAAGTAAATATTACTTTTTTTTTAATTATTTAAAGTGAAGAAATAAACAGAGTCATCAAATATGTGAGAACTGGCTTTTTCCCTAACTCACCAGTAACATTCCAAAACTTCAAACATTTGAATTTATAAAACATGTAAATCTAAATTGGGATGAATTAGATCTCAAAGTGTAATTTCAACTTGCTGAAAATTATTTGCAGGTGGACATAGTTTTGGAGCCTTCTTCAATGCTCCGTGCACTTTGACAGCATTAAAGGCTGAATTTTGGCCCTCTAATTCAGGCTTTGAAGAGCTGCCTTTGAATTAATAAATGGTATTTCCCATAAAGCCACTCTACACTTAGAAATATTATTTAATATGCTCTGGTGATTGGGCTACAACAGCTCATGTTTGCTACTTTTGAGGATTCAAGAACGAGTGGCTTGGTTGAGAGAGCATAACTGGGAAAGTTGTATTTACTAAAACCTCCGTTAAGTCCCTGAATGCAAAAGAATATTTTATACATATATATATAAAAGGGAAAGATGTAAACATTTAATTATACTCTGTCGAGTATTGCTTGCTAATAGCAAAGTTCTTCATCTCCAACACCCTTGACAATAATAAATCGTTAAAAATTACCAGATTTTCTGTTTTAACTTGGAGTAAGGAACATGGGAACTTGGGATATTCAGCAAACAACTGAGTGGGCATTAATGGGATATAAGTTTGAGCAGCCATTTTATTTACAGAGGTACCTAAAGCCCTGTTTTAAACCCAGAGGCACTCCAGAGCTGGAAGAACCTTCTAGGCCTGCAGAACACAACCAACTGTTTATTTCAGCCCCATAAAAGCAGGGCTTTTTCTTTCTTTTTCCTTTTCCCTCCTGTCTTTTATAACCTAAGTGCTTTACTGTGTTACACACCCGGGTTCATTTGTAGTAAAACACCCACTTGACATTTGTAAGACTCTTGCCACTGATTTCCTGGGAACAAGGTTGATTTCCAGGCACTTTTATCATGAGAACTTAAGCTGTAAAGCCCCAGTAATTTTAGAAAGCTCCTTAAGTAACTAGTTTAAATTGCTACTAAATTCTTTAGATAAGAGTTTGTTATACAGGGAAATTTGGAATGCACTACTGAGTTCAAGGCCATGACCTCAGCTAGATTTTCCAAATGAAAGACATATATACATTCTGTTCCAAGAATTGGGAGAACTCACCTTTCATTTTACTTCTCCATCTCCATTTTTAAGTATTTTCAAATTTGCTTTTTTAAAAAGAAGGGCTTTGCCAACACTGGATCTAAATGAAGATTTTTTTCAGTAACAAATTTTCTTCCTTAGATGTACATCATTTGCCTGGAAGAAACTGTACTCCTGACTGAAGTTCATTATGGTGTCAAGGGTCAAAGAAAGAGTAAACAAATGAAAAAACGAGCAGTGAACTTCATTATCCCATCCTTCATTTATAATTTTTAATTATAATTAAAATATAATATTTTTTAAATATTTTTTTCCCACAGAAATGGTGGTAGATCCCCACTGGCTTCCATTTACTATCTCGAAAAACTTTTTCAGCTGGTTCCGTTGATTAAAACTTGAATTTCACAATTAAACTCAGTGAAATATGAAGATCCTGAGCAGCCTTTCTTCAGAAGTGATGAGTACAAGGCATTGGGAATACAGGGAAACTCTATATTGCTGTTGATGTAGCCTTTTAATATTAATCCAGGTCTGCAGTGGATATTTGCCTGCCTTGCACCAAGGCATGGCTTGGAGGAAATAGTGCAGCTGGCAGTGATACAAAATGCTTTTAGCAACATTTTTTGTGAGAGGAAGGCACTCTGAGCATAAGTCTATAGATTTACATAAACATCTGCAACCACAAAGGGGTCAGCAGAGAGCTGTGGTACAGTTGCATAGAACGAGCAGGGAAAACACTTGGAAACAGTAGAATCAGCAAGATAAAAATAGGGAATTGAGAAGCAGGAGAGCTCTGTGCTGGGACCAGGTGATTCTACAGAATAAGCAAGAAAGGAGCCTGGTGAAACCAGAAAAAATCCTGGTCTCGAAAATAATTTAAACTCTGTCAAGGGCAGATGAGATTTTCCCCTTTCTTTTGGGAGAAGGGTATGAAATACCAGCAATAGGAAAGGAAATCTGGGGAGGAAACAGGACTTTGATTCCAGCTCCTGCTCTCCAGCTGACTCTACCACAGGCATTCTGGCAATATCTTCTGCTGGGACAGAACTATCCAAACTGATGTCAAAATCTGCTGCTCTCCTGTCATTTTGCCCATTCACGGGTCCGCATTTCACATATTTTATTGGTTGGTATTGCTCAAGGCCAGGTTGGAAGGGGCTTGGAGCAACCTGGGAAGTGGAAGGTGACCCTGCCCATGGAAAAGAGTGGGACTGGATAACCCAAAGCAGAGACTGAGATTCTGTCACTGGCGTAGTCTATACTCAACACATACCTGGAGCAGCTGCAAAAGGCTCTTCTTGCAGCCTATCCCATGGGGAACTTATCCTGCTGCCAGCACTGTAGCTCCCACCACAGTCACAGAGGAGATTGTGCCACTCTCCCTCCCCTCCATGGGTGAGGTGTCCTCACAGCTCCTCCTCCTGCTCCATATGGCACAGGAGCAATAACTGCAAAGGCTTTTGGCTTCTTCTTCAGAGAGGGTGTGCGGCACAGGTCGCTCCTTTGGAAAACCCAGCAAGCGCGGAATACGGCGAGATGCTCCAACGATTTATAAAGCCCCAGACAGACACCTCCCTCCCAGGCAAGTGGAGGGATACCTGACTCCAAAGAAAGCACTCTTCAAAGAAAGAAAGTGAACTGGCCTCAGGCAACCAGGAGTCCCTTGTTTTACCTCTGCTGTCACCACAGGGAAATCACTCTTGTATTTTAGAAATGTAAAAATGTTATATTTTGATTAAATAAATAGTCCTGACAGCATAAGACAAATCATGTTTGTTTGGCCCATGTAGCCAGGATAGTGAGAAATGAGCTATTTACACTGATAATCTCAGGCTGTTATCAGTAAGATTAATTTGTCTGCACAGACATTCCCAGGTGACCCCAAGATCCTGCACTGTATTTGTGCTACACTTCAGAGATTTATGTGTTCAGAGAGTTAAGAAGAATATTGCAAACACTTTTAGATTCATTGAAACAAAAGAAGAGAACAAAAACTAAACTTAAGGATTTTCTTGTAAATTTGGTCCCTACAGTCCAATGTTAACTCTGGGAATTTGGCTCAGATCTGTGAATTGAAGAAGCATTCCTTGGATCTTACTGCAATTTTCCATTCAGCAGCCTCCCCACCAAATGCTGTTATTAGCATTCCCAGAAAAGCCTCCAGAGCAGAACCAAGCTCAATAATGCATTTATCAGCAGATGCAATAGCAAATTTATTGCCCTGAGGAGGCAGGTCTTGTAGAATATATATATATGTTATTTTTGGACACTGACTTCTGAATTATTTGGTAATCATTTCATTTTTTGGCCTTATGAGACACAGAGAACAACTGCAACTCTTTACTGACTGTTTGCCTCCACTTTTCTTATTGTCATTTTCAAACTTGGAGCATTTGCTCTGGGCTAATTGTCCAATGCTTGTTCAAACTGACTGTTGCTTTAAACCCCTCCCAAAGAGCAGCTATTAGAGAAATGGTGCTGTTGGTTTTCTTTCCTACAGGATTCTCACAAGATTTCTTTGTCCTCCTTGCCCCCCTTTCCTTCTCTTGCTCATGCCATTTCTGCACCTCAGAACACCCAGCTTTAGTGGATAAGGTCAGCATCCAGATCACTGCTCCAGATGGAGAACTAAACAATTCAGTGAATCCTGCAAAGCTGCACAATATTTCATCCCAGCCTCACTGGAATGAAAGACAATAAAGTCGAGATTTGAGTAGTATTAATGCAATGTTCCCACAGGAGCTACTGGTTTTCTCAGGATATCAGTGAACACAACCGTGGCTGTAGAATCTTCCACGTTGGTCAACAACAACTGACAATACTTTATTCAATGTTTTCTAGCTCCCCACAGGAGGTGCTCTTCAGACAAGGTGTCCCTCATTAGTTTTTCTCCTATTTCTCAATGTCAGCAAATTTATAAGAGCAGAAAAAAAAACCCCAAATCCCTGCTTTCTGTTGTCCACAGAATTCCAGAGTGGTTTGGGTCTGTAGGGACCTCAAAGCCCATCCAGTCCCACCCTTGCCATGGGCAGGGACACCTGCCACTAGCCCAGGGTGCTCCAAGCCCTGTCCAGCCTGGCCTGGGACACTTCCCGGGATCCAGGGGCAGCCACAGCTTCTCTGGGCACCCTGTGCCAGGGCCTCCCCACCCTCACAGGGAACAATTCCTTCCCAATATCCCATCTAACCCTGCCCTGTGCCAGTGGGAAGCCATTCCCTGTGTCCTGTCACTACATGCATAGTTGTCATTTTGAGAGAGAAGTTCTTTGCTTGCTCTTGGTGTTCATTTTTTTTCTTGGTAGCCATTTCCCCTCCCAAATTTTGGTCCAAGTCCTCACATGTGCAAAAAGTAACCAAAAAACCACTTCCCCCCAGTAGAGCTCATGCAAGTCTGGGGTCTGCACTGGAAATTCTACTCTTGGTAAATTCAGGTAGGAAAATACAGGAGAGAGTTTCTCAAGAAGATCCAGTTCCCACAAATATTTGGTATCATCAGGGTGGCCTTTTATCTAACACCACATTTCAGCATGATAAGAGATGTACTCCAGACAACATGGGAAGAGGAAGCAGATAATCAGAATTTTGGGGTATTTGCCAAAAACCCCCTCCTTTACCATTAATGAGTTCCTTTAAAGCTTACCCCAAGTCTCCAACTGGCAATATATACTAAGGAAATAATGTTGAAAACCCTTCTAAGAGCATGAAAACACACTGGTAGAACATTTTCACTATAAATACACCCTCCTGTATGATGAGGTGATTTCTGCTTTGTGGGACCTTTAACTCACCTGCTCTAGGTGACAATTATCAAGGAGAAATCACAGCTATTATTCTTTTAATCTTATCAGCTATGGTCTAGCTTGCTTCCAGATGTATCCTATCGACTAAAAAAGAAAACTCTAATAATTCACAGTTTCTCTGGGATCAGTTTGTCATAATTTGATTAATTCCCTCCTCATCTTCTTCTTGCTTTCTAATGTTATAAATCAGCCTAATCAAATTATTGTCACTTTCTCTGTACAGGCAGAGAAAAGACAGATTGTCTTTGCTGTCAGCAGTTGGCAGAAGTCTGAAATAGGAAGTTTGTAAAAACTTAAGAACAAGCAAAAAGTACAGACTCAAGAAACTGTAGATTCCTTCCAGTGCTCCATAGACAGGGTATGTATTAATCATTCATACAATTTAATCTCCCTCTTATGCTCTGTCTTACTTAAATGCAGAAGTTTTGACTCAAATTTATCATCGTAAATAACCAGAGAGGTGGAGGGAAAGAAGAGGAGATTTCTGCAAAAGCAGTGATTCATGAGGGAAACTTTGATTTTGCTTGCCATGTCTTGTCTGAATCTCTTTGGAATCGCTCAGCCTGGAGTATTTCATTTTTGTTTGTTGTCCACTGCTCGTCTGGAATAGCCCAGAGTGCTGCAGTGGGGGAAACGTGGAATGCCAGCCTTCTTCCCCAAACCAAAGCCATATTTCCTTGGGAAATGATCCTCCTTGGAAGTGCCTTTGGCTCCCTTAATATTCCATGTGCAGTTTTTGCTAAGAATCACATCTTCCCTTATTTTATAACCTCCAGCTACTCTAGTGATTAATCCGGTTAATTTAAGTGTGGAGAACATGCTTAGGTCGAACTTTTGATTTTACTGACTTTTCTAAAAACTTTTCTAAAGAGCAAGTACAACTAATTAAGAATCTTCCTGCTGCCAATATTACATAATGAAACTAAATCACAGAATTATATAGTAGCTGGGAATAATCTGATTTTGAGAACATCATGATTTATTTCCCCCAAAATGAGAGGAGTACTGGGGAATGAGGGACAGAAACCTCACCTGGAGTAGTTTTCTAACTACAGACTCATTTTGAAAACGGCAAAATAAGATTGGAACAGGTTGTACAAATGAGAAGGAAAACAATTTAGCTTTATGTAAGTGTCATTATGTTTGGCTTAAAGCTCACAAAAAGCAAAAATGAGAGGAACTGCATTTAAGTCTATAACATCATTAAATGAAACAATTCTGACTGATGCAATGTTCCTGATGGAAGCTCAGGATTGATGCGTGCTGGGAAACTCTTTCATAGAATGAGAAGGAAGTCTCTGTACACGGGAATAAAATACTACAAACTTAGACAAAATGTGTTGATTCACTTACAACAACATCTTTGCCTCTGTCCTTCCCCTAGCTGTAGTTCTTGCCCCCAGCTGTAAAATACCAAACTGGTATTTTACAGCTCTGGGCAGACATTAAGAAAACTGTCACACTTACCAAGCCATTAGACTGTAAAACTTTTATTCTCCCATTAAAGCAGTGGAAGATGAGCCTGGACCAGACTGTCCAATACAACTGCCCTAGAAAGGGAAACATTCAGGTAAAGAGAGTGGATCCAACACAACTGCAGCATTAGGGACTCTTCTGTTCTGCTTAGTGACAAAGGGACCAGAAAGGTGGATTTAATCCCCTCTGGTTTTTGTGGTGTCAGGTAAATTCACACCGTCAGTGCAGCACTGAGAACCAAAAGGCTTTTAGAAATGTAAAAATATTATATTTTGATAATAAAAAAACCCCAAACCAACATTGATATTTTAACAACAGCTCCTTGGCCCCTTGTCCTCACCAGACACATCTTCTGCTGTGACTGCTGCAGAATTCCCAACCAATGAAAGACTTCACAGGTAATACGAGTTTCTTTTCTTCTTCATGGAGAGAGAACAGAAAGTTTGAGTGAACTTCCCTTGTCAACTTTTCTATCAAATCACCCCAGAGCTGTATCTATCTGGATTTCTTCATTGTGAAAGCTCACATCCTAAATTCCACAAAAAACAATTGTGTGAGGGATTGCAAAGGCTTGTTCATGTTGAGTAACACCATATTCATTTTTGAACTGAGACATTCACAGATGTAAGTGTTCCACATAAATGTTCTGAAAAAAATCCCCAATAACAACAGAAAACACTGGAAAGTGAGCTGGGAAGATCAGATGAAACTTTATGCTGGCAGCTGAATTCTCTTCACCCTGGCAAATATTCCCTCCATCATATTCTCCTCAAACATATGTTTTTACAAGCTACTTTTGAAAAAAAAAATAAAAGAAAAATTAAATGAAAAATTAACAACGGATAACAAGCTTTCTTGAGCCCTGATGCTTAGAAAGTCAAACCCGTACAGTCTAAGCCAGAGAAAAGGTGACAGAGACGTGAAATGAAGGTCTACTCATGAAATGACTCAGGGTGCCTAATTAATGCTCCACAAAATCAAGGGAAGAACGGCAAAAAAAGCACCAATTATTACTAAAATAATGACACTTCTGTGGGTAGAATGAGAAAGTTCCTTCACTCAGAAATCAAGGGAGTACCAGGATTTATACTCCTTGGATGAGCTCAGACCGGTGATCATTTCCTAGCACATCAATGGAAAACAGTGGGAAACATCTGTCTCATTTGCAGGCCTTTCAGAAGTCAAGCAGCCTCATGACTTCAATCAGAGATTTCCTCTTCTAGTGGTCTTGGTGCTTCACAAGTGGGAGGTGCTGCTCCTGAACTTCTATCACCAAGGAAATTAGAGATGGCTGTGATGGGAGGATTTAAAAGAACGACTGATCAGGATGATTTCAAGCCCAAACTTCACTGGATTCATTCACTCAGAAGACACTTCCTGCTAACAGTTAAATGTTAATTAAGACTGGGACTACAAATGCAAAGCCGGTGGCTTTCAACTCCCACTAATTCCAAGCCAGCTCTGAGTACACAGTATTTTGGAAGTAATGCTGAATTGTTGGTGACAGGAGAGGGAAATAAAACCCAAGAAAAGCAAGTGATGAAAAAAAAAAATTTGCTGGCCTCCAAAGAGCCCCTGAGTGCTGGCAATATCTACCACCCTCTGTCAGAAAAGCCCTTTTTCTGACCCAGAGATGGGGCTCCTGAGAGGTGTTTTAAAGACTTTTATTCCATTTTCAGTCTTGTGAGAAGGGTGAGATGGTACAGATGTTACAGTTCACGCCATCACAATCAGAAGCCAAACTATTTCCTAATTCCAACACATTATGAGCATTTCTTGGCCTGTCAGCTTTTCCCACACAATGCTGCTGATGCTTCTAAGCCAATCATCTATTAAAATACCCCACATGGTCTTGCTACAATGCATCTCTCATAGTTCTGTTTCCCCAAAATATCTAGTCTATTTGCAAGGTCATCATTTGAGACTTGTTTCTGGTTCCATTTCTCTCTCAGCAATGTCTGTGCTATCCCATGGCCTTTCTAAGTCAGCACACTTTATCTCAGAGTTTGCATACATGTGCACAAAACCATGTGAGCTTTCAGCCAGGCTTTGAGAGTCCTCCACAAATCCATTTCCCACAACCCTCCATCTACCCAGTTTTATTTATGAGCAGGATGTCAGATAGTCTGGGTTGGTTGGGGTCAGCTGTCCTGGCTGTGTCCCCTCCCAACTCCTTGTGCACCCCCAGCCCCTGCTGGGAGGGTGAGGAGGAGTAAATGCTGTGTGAGCAGAGATCAGCAACACCTGAGTCATCAGTGTGGTGTCAGTGTGGTATCAGCACTATTTTCAGCTTTTCACACAATTTCAGAACACAGCCCCACGCAGGCTGTCCTGGAGAAAGTGAACTCCAGCCCAGCTAAAAGCAGTACCTGGTCATAGTCCTTGGGGCCTTTCAGTCAGGAGGTTGAGGAGGTCGTGCTGGAATTCCCTGTGACATGAGGGAACCACAGTGGCCCCAAGTTCTTCCTTCCCTCGTCTTCCTCATTTCAGTTCTTATTGACTAAAAACAGCCTCCCCCTCCCCATGCCACTTCCTCCCCTCCTGGAAAGCAGGATCCCATCTCCTCTAAATAATCCTGACAGATATATATATATAATAAATATATAATAAAATATATATAA
>WAAE01015078.1:46832-142515 GCA_013400495.1 Nicator chloris
ATGATATATATATAGCTATATATATATATAAAAATAATAAATACTTTTTTTTCTTGCTGTTTATATTTTTAGGTGTCCAGGAGGATTCAGTCTGTTTGTAATCACTTGTGCTCATGTTTCCCTTTCTAGAATGAACATACCACAGCCTGTTCCAAGCTGTTTGTGAAGATCCCTGTCTCTGGGATGGGGCACAGTCACAGAAAGAGATGCCTGGCAACGTCCCCAATACAATTTCTTTAGTTTATGTTAAAATTACAGAGTGTGGCTGAAGTTTTAAATCCTTTATTTTATCTCTCTTAGGTACAGTGAGCATATTTTTGTCTGAGAAATACTCCCATAGTTTGCATCAGAGGTGAGACAAAAATGAATGGCAGCCCTGCTAAGTTATTGGATGTATTATGTGGTCACAGCCATGAAATCTGTTCTTCAGCTTTCCTCCCCTGCTACACTGTATTATTTACCCGTTATAATTAAATCTATAACCTGTTTTTAACTTGTCCTGAATGGCCTAGAGATTAAGCAGGATCTGCTGGAACCTACAGCTCTCTGTGACCCAGAACACCAAAAAGAAAAAAACCAAAACCCCAAAAAAACCCAAAAAAATCCCCCAACCAAATTAGGTGTATTGAAAATTATGAAGGAATTTCCTCTTGCCTAGGAATTCAGAGTGTGATGACAACAAAGTTTATTTGCTTAACATGAATTAACCTTAATTCTTTCTATTATAGCTGAAGATGAACAAACCAAACTATCAAACTGGAAATTTTCCCTCTACTGTTACAAGGGAGATAACTGGGATATGAGCCAGGGAAGGATTTTTTTAATATACTCAAATATCAAACCCTAAATAATACGAGAAGAAGAAACCTCCACCAGTTATCATTTTCCAGATTTTTCTCTCATTTACCCTTTTTGTCTCATTTAAGCTCATTCAGTACACTCGGCATTGAAACAAAGATTCCCTGCTCCCCATCTGCTCTGTACTTCTGATTTGTTCCCTTTTCCACCCCCAGGAATTTAATTGCCACCAGGACCTCACAAAGCACAACCTCACGAACATGTTTTGATCAAATGGAAAATGAAGCAAACAGAGCCATGAGGGCCACAATATCTTGAATGCATGGATAAGTAAGTGATCTTCACAAAGTCATAAAATGTTTCCTGTGTAGCTTCTTAAAGTAACAACTTTCGGAGAGAACAAATGAAATCGTGTGGTTGTCTCATCCCCACATGTTTAGCAGAACCTGAAGGATATTTAGCTGATGCAGATTGTTGTAAAGGGAATGTTTAAATTATGTGCAGATTTGAGTCTGACAGGGAACAAATATAAAATATGGGAGTTTGAAGTCCATGGAAGCACACAAACTATTGCAGACAGAAGAGTGGCTGCAGGGATGCTCAATAACATAAAATCAGGGACTGGTTTGGGTTGGAAGGGACTTAAAAAATGATCTTTTTCCACCCCCTGCCATGGGCAGGGACACCTTCCACTAGCCCAGGTTGCCCCAAGCCCCGCCCAAGCTGGCCTTGGACACTTCCAGGGATCCAGGGGCAGCCACAGCTTCTCTGGGCACCCTGTGCCAGGGCCTCCCCACCCTCATAGGAAAGAATTACAGCACTGCAAACATATTTTATCCACTTTTCTTAAAGCTTCTGTAAGAGCTGCTGCAAGCTTTTGCAGTACCAGTAGGTAATATTTTCACTTCAACCAACAGAGGTCTGGGAAATGAAATAAAGCATCAATGTAGTTCATTCCTGAAATAGTCACGAAATTGTCATATTTCTAACTTGACAGAAACTGCACTTTCTAGTCTATAGACTACTTCAATCTTTCAAAAAGTTTCTTCAATTTAGGAGAAACATTTGTGGCAAAGGAGTTCTCAGGAGCTGCGCATTTGAAGCAGTGATGAGTAATCTTCGACATTTGCACTCAGAGTTCTAAAAACTCCCTTTTCCTGAAGGGAGCCAGGAGTGGGGAGAGGACAGCTCAATGAAAATGTCAGAGGCTGTGTTCTCCTGGAGGCCTGTCTGAATGCTGACAAAGTCCTTCTCCAATTTCCTTTAAAATGGATTTGGGAAACGTTTATTAGTTCTTCCTGAAGTGCCTGTAATTACTTTGTCTGTGCTGCTCAGTCTGGGCCTGCAGGCTGCTTTGCACAGACATCTCTTGTCCTCCTGTGCTGTGTGCTCTGACAGGAGATATTAACTCTCCTAAAGACAGAGGAAAAGTTCAGATGTAATTTGGGATCCTAATCCATGCAAAGTTGCCACAGCCGATATTGAGAATTCCTTCAGAGCAGATTTTACAAGAGTAGTAATGGATGTTCAGTGTTGATACAGCTCTGCTTATAATTTTATTTGTATCACAGAATCATTTTAGGTTTGAGATCACCGAGTCCAAGCTGTTCCCAGTCCCCACCTTGTGACCCAGCCCTGAGTGCCACACCCAGTCATTCCTTGGATACCTCCAGTGATGGGGACTCCAAACCTCCCTGGGCAGCCCCTGACAATGTTTAACAACCCTTTTCCATGGAGAAATTCCCCCTGATGTCTGAGCTGAACCTCCCCTGGCACGGCTTGGGGCCGTTTCCTCTCATCTCATCACTTGTGCCCTGGGAGCAGAGCCCCACCAAGCTCCACGGTCCTCGAGGCCCAGGTTCTGGTTTAACCTTATAAACCATGTGGAGGAGTTCTTAAAGCAAACATCACTCTCCTCTAGTGTGGCTTTCATGGAGTGTGGGTACACTGGCTCTTGAAGCAACCCTTCATCATCCCCACTCAGCCATTCAGTCCATTTTCTTTAAGTCTGGGAACACACAAGAATTCAGTTCCTTTTTAGAAAAATTCCTAACCAGAAGAAGGGTCTCCAGAGGGTTTTCTTAGGCAATAACTGGAATTCAACCCACAGGATGAGATTGGAGCCAGTCTAACCCCAAATCCTCCAAATTCTGAGTGTCTATCTCAGCTCTGCTGTTCAGATCTGTTGCTGGTGCAGGGTTTGGTAAGACAGACACATCTGTGCATGCAGACTGGGGATTCGTGAGGTGCAGAAATATTTCTGCACCAGCCTGAAATAAAACTACACCCGAAGGTTCATGGGGGAGGAACTCCAGCTGGTCTTGAGAAATTTTATCAGCATTTTTCCATGTTAAAGTAACGGCCACAGGCCAATTGTAGGGATAATCTCTGCAATGGGATTGATTTCCCTGATGATTTGGGGGTCTTCAGTCTCTCTCCCTGCCTATAGGAACTATTCAGAAAATCTTCTTTCCAGGAAAATACCTCATTTGTTGTCATTAATCAGCTTCATTCCAAATATTCATATGTTTTAGAAGCCTTTAAACTTCTGATTTGCATCATTAATACAATAAAAATCTCCATAAAGTGTTACATTTTAATCAGTTGCCTTAGACACAAAAGGTATTACAAGAAATTTTCACCTTCAAGTCCCGTGCTCTGTTAATTTTCTGTCAGGAAATAAAACCATTTTCCAGTGGCAAATTTAATCAATATCCTATAATATTATTTTTTGAGCTGTCATTTCAATGTTTGTCACAAATTATCTCTGTGAAATGGCCCAGAGGATTGCAGAGCAGGTATTTTTACTGCTGGTATCTAAAGAACTATATCCTGAGAGAATAACCCTGAACTGCCTCAAATTTTAAGCAAAAGTTGATTTACTTTGTGAATTTATTTTGTGAATTTACTTTGTGGTTCCTTTTAGTGTTATTCCTGACATAAAAATGGATATTCTTTCTGGACACTGAGCATTAATTTATTTAAATATGTAATGAACATCAGGATATTTATTGCCCTTGTGATTTTATTAAGTAACTCCAACTTTCAGTCAAAAATCCAACCTGCATTGATTAGAGGAAGTAGGAGTTTTCTGAAGTCAACACTGCTTGAAAATTACTGTTTCATTGTTCTGGGTCTGTTTTATTGAGATAAATAAGATAATGGATAGTGAAAAAAAAAATCCAGCTTCAATTCTTCTTGTCCAGCTGAAGAAAAATAAATTGCTGAAAGCATATAAAACTTTGCAATATTTTCATTTTCTGTTCCACAATAACCCTGAGCTGGAATGAAACTTGAAAGCCCAGTGTTGATAAGGTTTCAGAAATGAGACTTTTCCAGAGTTATTAAATTGGAAACAAAAGCAAAAAGTATTTCACCAGAGATCAGTTTTTCCGTGGTTTTTGAGCATATTTCTGCCTTAAGTGTCCATGAGCAGGGATGCAAAGAAACAGTACCATGTTTCTGGTTTTTTTCTGATTTTCTCACTGTGCCAATTCCCAGCCTTTTGTCCATACTCACCCAATTACTGAGGCAGCTTGACAGCTAAAGGAAAGGCAGATTATCAAGAGATTATTTTGGCTGAGAGACTGCAGGATAGATGTGATGAGAGAGGATGGAAAGAAGTGAGACCCCAGAGAATGGTGTTTACTGTCTTCTCTCAAGGCACTCCCAGGAAAACACTGGAAGCACAGTTTACAAACCAGGCAACAAGACCAGCTGTTCCCTGGTTTGCCATTTGGTTTGGAACTGATTTCTGCACATCTCAGCCTAAGTACCTCAGAGAGGAAATGTTATTCTTTTTCATAAACCAGTTCTTTTAAGAGCGCAATTTCCCACAGCCATAAAACTTACCTAAAATCATCCATATAAACTTTGAAAGACCTCAGTGATTGAAATTTATCTGTTTACTTGACTGCTGTGGCTTAAAAATCATTAATCCATTACCTATCCCCCAAACAAAGGTGTTGTAACAGAGCAGTTTGAATTTGGGGCTTTTTTTTTTTTTTTTAATACCAAATATTTTAAATTTGAGACTCCAGAAATGCACTGGCTCAAGCATCAGCCTCTCCTGTCACTTCAGAATAATTAAAGAAGATATTCTCTAGAAAGGAAAGGTCAAATGGACAGATTATTGCTGCATACCTCACAGCTGATTTTTGAAAGTGCAGGAAATTCAGGACGATTTTTTTGTGCATATCAAGACAGGTTCTGCATATCAGAAAACATTAAAAGGGAGTGTTTTAGATCATCTAATTTTCAATCTGCATCTGGATTCTCCTTAACTGTATTTAATAAGGTTCTGTTTCATTAACATTTTCCAGACTGATTTTTATTCCTTCTCAATTACAACATAAGAGACCAATTATAAACAGGTTTGTGTGTCATAATCATTACATCTTTCCAGTGAAGTGGTGGGAAATTACGTGGATTTAGAGTCTCCCAGAGGAACACATTGCTGTCAAACAACAATTGACTGTAAGAGCAATAACCTAATTCCATCATTGGCAGAAGGGATAATGTGGACTTTTACTTTATCCAATTCCAGATCTCTTTTGCCTGCTCAGAAAATCTGGATAAGCAGATTTTGAACCTTGGTTCAGGTCAGGCATCTATTTAGATCAATTTCGTGCCATTCAGACTCAGAGCAGGAGTTCTGACTCCTCAGGATTTAGGAACATTTTCTGTTGTCAAGTATTTACCAGGAGATGGCTTCAAAATTTTCCTGAATTATGGAAGCAGCAAATTTAGCAGCAGGACCAGGAGGTACCAAATACCTTTGTTTTCTATTTTTCATTTCAAATAGGTCTGGGAAAACACATTCAGCTATTATTGAAACTAAGAAAAACCCCACACATACAGAAAAAAATTAATTGAGAATTAGAGTTGTTGAGGAATTTAAACTGAAAGGTACCAGTCTAAAGAGTCTGAGCAATTAAAAGGAATAACTTGACCAATAATTACAGTTTGAACTTGGATGTCATGGGAATTTTGATCTTAGCAATTTGTTAGCCTTGTTTCCCAGATCTCCAGAACATTTATCTGGAATTTTTAATGAACCAGCTGACCCTGTCATGCATTGAATATATAAGGAAAAGAAGGAAAAATAGAGCCAATGAATAATAAAGGCTGGAAAATATTTTTAAAATGACCAAGTCCAACCATCAACCCAGCACCATGTTCACCTCTAAGCCATGTCCTCAAGTGCCACCTCTACAGGGGTTTTGAGCACTTCAATAAATAATTCAATTCCAGTTCTTGAAAAGACACCAGAATATTTTTTCCAAAGGTCCCATAAAACTCCAGGATTATGTTGAGACCGTGCCAAACTTACAGAGATGTACAAGAACCTTCTTTTGGTAGGAATCACACAAGAAGGTCCCTTAAAAATGCCCATTCCTTGGCTCAGAGTGGCCAAAGGGAACTTCTTGGTGCAGGAGGCTCTAAGAACGTGCTCCATGTAGGAATTGTGCATTAATTTTCCTCCTGCAGAGCCGATAATTCTTACAGCAATTTCTGCACCTCCAAGTATGACATGGACATTTTCCTAATGCTTATCCTCTTCCACATAGTCAGATTTTCAGCTTACAAAAGATCCCTCAGGGAGAAAAAAGGTTTTTTTTGAGAAAAAATAACATTATGTTCAAAGTGAAAGCCAAAAAATCAATAGAAAGTCCTAAATATAAGAAAAGGAAAATGATACTGGGGAGAAAAAAAAAAAAAAAAAAAAAAAGCCTTCCTTTGATCAGAGAGGCCATTTAAAAGAATATGTCCTACAGTTATTTTTAATGAAGCTTAAAAACATAAATGAGGCTTAGCATTTTAGAAAGTAAAAGATTACCATTGGACTAAGTCATGTATTTTCTTTAAGTTTGGGCATAAAATTCTTTGAAATGT
Organism: Nicator chloris; assembly: GCA_013400495.1. Lineage (NCBI taxonomy): Eukaryota > Metazoa > Chordata > Aves > Passeriformes > Pycnonotidae > Nicator > Nicator chloris. The sequence goes on from WAAE01015078.1 coordinate 53,526, forward strand.
CTGTGGCATCATTAACATTTATGGTATAGGGCAGGTTTTTCATTGCTGGTAAATGACAATCAGAGAGGTTCCCATCAGTCTTCAAATCAACAGCGCATTTCAAATTCTCACATTTCTATTTCTAAAGAAATCTGCCAAATCAATTTTATTTTCAAATATCACAGGAAGCTTAAAAATTCACTAAGGAGGCCAAAGTACTAAAAGAGAAAATAATCAAGTCCAAATGAACTTTTAATGCTCAGCACATCAATTATTGTCTTTGTGCAAAAATTAAAATAGACCTCATAAAAAAAAAATCTGTCCCAGCTTCATCTCATTTTGGTTTCAAAATTGAGGGATAATTTTGTGTTTATTTTATGGAAAATATAAGATTGTTATTTCCAAAGCATTTAAAGGATATTTTCTTTAAAAAAAACCCCTCAAATATGAACATGTAATCAATGCCAGGGTGTGGAAAAGCCCTGATCCTTGTTCTGGTCCCTAGAAGAGCCTTCAAACATTTTGTGACACAGCTCAGTGGCCACAGGGGGATTCTGGCAAGGGTTGGGCTTGATGGTCTAAGAGTTCTTCTTTTCCAGCCTTAACAACTCTCTGATTCCATGAATAAATAAAAGTAGGAGGTTGCAAAGTGTTCTTTTTGAGAGAAACCATATCTGTAGCACTCAAATTGTTGTGTTTTCCAAACGAGTCTCCATTTAGTCACACCGTGATGGACAGAGGAAATGATGGACCTGTGGGTTATGTAAATGAGATTGGTGAACCAAAATGTGCCAAGAATCCTTAAAATGCTCACACTATCAGAGATGAAAACTCTTCAGTGGAACTGGAAAAAGTGCTGGAGCTCTGGTTTCTTTCCAGCTAAACTGGAAAGCCATCCAGAATTAGGGGAGATGGTCATTTCTCTGCTGTTCATGCTTCAGTCTCATTTCTTGCAATAAATTATTTATACGAGCATTTACTGATTAAAAATAAAACCAAATAAACAAAACTAAGGGACCTTTAGATGTTTAATATGCAGTTTTGTGTTATTTTTTTTTTCCTTTCCTTAAAAGCAAATCACTCACTTAGCCACAAACATCTCTACAAGTCCATGCCATGAGTAAGGCTGTAGCACAGAGAACTCAATGGTCTATGGGAATGAGCCTTGCATTCAACTGAAACATTCCTCTAATTGATAATTTAACAAATCTATCTCCTGGAATTGAGAGGGAAGGTGAACATTCCTGATAGATGTTGTGTGGCACGAGTGTGGGAAGCTCCCTGCCACCTGGGGACACTGGAACAGGAGTTTTGGGAGCAATGGAAAGGTCCAGAGCTTCCCCCAGCCTCATAAATTCCATATTTATATATATATATTTATATTCAATTCAAATCTTTTCTTGGTTACCTTCTCCATAGCCTACAAATGATTCCTCAAAACATAAGGAGCCACTTTCTGGTATTTGTTGGCTGCTTCCCAAAAGAAGTTCTGCTTCACTTGGCACTTTCTCTGACTGTTCTAATGACTTTAAAGCCTACCTATATTTTAGAAAATTGATTCTAGCAGGCAAAATATGTTATTTCACTTCTTCCCAGACTGCAATAATGTTATATTTAAGCTGTTAAGGCAAATGGCAAATTTTAATTTTTAAAATAAGGGAAAACAGCTTTTTTATGAGTCTAACCCTATTTCACTGTTCGCTGTGTATGAAAAAAGCAGGAAAAAAAACATTTTAGAGATCATTGGTTTGTCTTCTCATCCCAGCATGGCTCTTTTTGAGGTGTTTTTAAAAATACTGATGTGAGAGTTAAACAAGTCAAGAGCAGAAAACACAAATTAGGGTAAAATCCTCTTTTAAGGATCAGCAAAACTTCTTAATTTGCCTAAAAGTATGTGATGTGGAGATGAAAAAATATCTTAAAGTCAATGTGATGTGGAATTAAAGACAAAATTAATTAAAATTTAATAAATTCCCACTTCCATCACTCCAAACAAGGCTTTTCCCTTTCCCTGGGGAATCCAAGTTTTGTACATAATCATGTAGTAACACTAAATTACTAATTGTAACACTAAAATACTAATTTTAACACCAAATTGTTAATTTTCAAATGTTTAAAGAATAATGAGGTTCATCTCCCCTTGATTTTCAAAGTCAAATTTATTTCTTCCCCCAATCTTTCTTCTACTTTGACCTAAATTACCTGGCTTAGTTGGCATAGCAAAATTCAGAATTAGGCTGCTTTTAAAATTCATTGTGCACCAGCTTTCTAAATCAGAGGGAAAACTTGGTTTTGTTTTCTCTGTAGATATTATACACATGGGATTAGATTTGAGCCACTTGTCCCAGCACTCCAGGGTTTGGCATCAGTGTTCTGAACACGGATTCTGCCTCGGAGTGTAAAGATCCTGGAATGAAGGAAGGTTCAGGGAAAGTTTTCAGTACAACTTGGAGACTTTTCTGTAGCAGGACACAGAGGGAAGCCAGCAGATATTGGGGTATTCTTGTGACAGGCCATAAAACGAGCAGGTGTTAAGAGCAGGATGAAAAGCCAGGAAATGGAAATAATTCCTGCACCATTTTATTCCCAGAGACACCCACAACTAAATAAAGGTGGAACCACCATCAGCCCCAGAATAAGCAGAGCTGCAATCCTCTCAGTTTATTTGTAATACTTGTGCAAACAAAAAGCTTGGGGGGAACATTCAAGAGTGGAACCCTTGGAGAGGAATGTTCAGCTTTGGGAGTCTGGCTGCAAGTCTGCCAGAATTCCAGGTGATTTTGCATCAGTCTCTTTTTCAAAGGTTCTACAAATCCCTTTCAGAGAACTTCTCCCTAAGGCTTTGTTTTCTAATAATCAGTATTTAACATATGGAATCGTTCTGTCTCAAGAAGTGTGTTCTAAACAACATCCTCTCAGGGTAAATACAACCATCAACAGAAATTCTTCTCTCATCTTACCCAGCCAAAAAGCTTTTAATTTTAAATGCCAAATATCGCAAGGAAAACTCGAGCATTTTCTAAAATAATTAATCTATTGGGTCATATTTTATTCCTCAGGATCAGATAAATCTCCTGCCAAACACAGAAAAGCACCTCCCTAGTGTGTCTCTGCTTTCATTCCAGGATCAGAGTTGTTTCTACACAGAATAATTATTCCTGTCTGTTAATTAGGAATAGGTTCTACACCACACAGCTGTAGAAAGCTAAAGTAAATCCAGAGCTGGTTTCAGCCCTAGATGTGTTTGAAGCAAAAGAAAACAGGAAGCTGAAAGATTAAACAGAAGATCTTCAGCCTAAAATCGTAAAGAAGAGCAGTTCTCCTGTACACAGCACAAGAAAAAGACAGACTAAGATTAAGCTGAGTGTGTTTTAGGAAGATGGGGCAACATCCCAACTGCCTTCCCAGGAATATCCACTGCCAGGTAATCCAGGTGGGGCTGGGCTGAACTGCTGACAACACCCCTGGAAAATAATTATCCTTAAGCAAAAGTAAGGAAAGAAATTCTTCTGAATATTTTTTTGTTATTTTTTAATAGATTCACATAGGGACATAGGTGTGTAGTATTGAGGGTGAAACTGCTGCTCATCCAGCACCTCAGGGTAAAGGGAAATGATCAATTTCAATGGAAGTGTGACTGTGAAAACACCAGTTTTAACAGGGATTATGGCTCTGGGAAAGGTGAAGTCTAAGTCAATCTGAAGTATTTCTCCACTCAGAAAGCTTTTGGGTGTGTCTGTGATGTCCTTCTCCTTGAATGATAGATAAACATATCCTGGGAGTGATCCAGGCCAGGCTGGAACAACCTGGGCCAGTGGAAGGTGTCCCTGCTCGTGGCAGAGGTGGCACTGGCTGGGCTTTAAGGTCCTTTCCAGCCCAAATCATTCCATGATTCTATGATCCTGTAAAATCTACCAAAACTTATTTTCCTTTTTTGACAAAATGATTTTGAAAAATAACTGATCAATAGCCAAAATTAAAATTAAGTCTTAAAATCAAAAGATCAACCCTATGGCACCTCTGTGGCTGCTTTTCTTCCTTCGTGAGCAGCACAGTCCTGGAGCATGAAACAATTCCCTGGATTCAGCCACAGGAAATCCAACAGCACTGAACCCAGAAATAGCTCCCTGTAAAAAAGTGATGAAGTCTCATTAAACAGAGAATTTCTCTGTCCATCCTCAAGCTCTGCACGGCACCAGAAGCACAGATTCTACCAAAGCATTTAAACATCTGCTCTCTCAGCTCAGCACACCACTGCACATTCCAGAGTCCTTTACCACAAAGCAGGACAAAAAGTCCCAAGGAAAGAAAAATGTCGGCAAGGATAAAAACATTCAACTTATGGACAGCCAAAGGAATACCTCAGAAAGAACCTGCCAGAAATAATTAGGATATTGGTTTTAATAATGAGGAATCAGGACAACAGTAGATTTATCTTATCTGTTAAAACAGGGCCCACTGTAAATCCATCAGGGGGTTTAATCAGACAACGAGATGCTCTGGGAAGTCTCCTGAGCTCTGCTCTGCCTTGTATAAGCACATCTCAGTAATTGTTTCCAGTGCCCTTTGTACTGCCTAAATGAATGATGAATGGTTATTAAAAGCACGGCTCAGAAGGGTTATTTATGCGACATATTTCACAAAATGCATGTTTAATTAAAAATCAGCAGTGCAATTAGGAGCATCATAAAGGAAATAACAAAAGCAATATTAAACTGTTCATTAGGAGGTTTTTTCTCTTCAAAATGAAGTCAAGGCACTCCATGTGCATGCATAAAACCCCTCATTGAAGGTATTTTACTTACTTCTGTTGGTATTAGAAAAATATTAATCAACATGTGGAAGAAAAGCAGCTTTCACAGAATGGTCCTTTTGGGGTTAAAGACTTTTAGTCAAAGAATCAGCTAATTTCTCTCTAATTTGATTTAATGTCTTATATCTTCTCTTTCCAGGTAGCAGGTAACCTTTGAATCCCAGGATGGTTTGGGTTGGAAGGGCCCTTAAAGCCCATCCAGTGCCAGTCCTGCCACGGGCAGGGACACCTTCCACTAGCCCAGGTTTCTCCAAGCCCCATCCAGCCTGGCCTTGGACACTTCCAGGGGTCCAGGGGCAGCCACAGCTTCTCTGGGCACCCTGCTGACTTCCCATTTTTATTGCTCTGTGGTGAAATCGTTCATCATCTCCCCTTATGAGCTAGAAGGATCATTCTGAAATAGCTTTCCATATAATCAGTAATTCTCAGGTTCACTGGCAAATCAAGAAGTACCAAAAATGGATTTCAAAACTGGAAGATGCAGATAAACACACCATAACAGATGAAGCAACAGTTTTGAGATCTAGTTGTGCTTTCTGGCCCCAAAACAACAGAATTCATGAGGTGATTGGAGCTCACCAACTGCACAGCTCCCAGTTATGATGGGAACAGGGAGTTTTTATGTCATTACCTATCTTTAAATTCCACTTGCTTTATCTGCTGTGCTCCCTCACCCATCACAATGATCCTGCAGCCTAAACATTAGAAAGGAAAACGAGAACCCCCCTCATTTCTGCAATCAGGTTAAACATTCTTGGTGAAGTCACACCTGTTCAAGTGTTCCTCCAGAGCTGACAAGCTTCATGCAGCTTTGAGGAGCCCTTTTCTGTGCCAGTCACCAGCTGTGTCACACTGCCAAAGCAGCAGTGATATTCCTGCACAAGGCACACATAAATATGCAGCACAAAGAATGGATTTCTGCACTTAAAAATGCAAAGGAGTCTATAGGAACCTGCCTCTGGGCTGCAGGCTGATGTCACCCAAGTCACAAAATAAAAAACCATTTTAAAGCCACTGAAAAAACAGCGTTGGCTGAAGATAGGCCTGGGCAGGTAATGACAGTGGCTCCTCATGAAGAAAATTCTGATTCCCATTAGTAGGGCTATGGATTAAAGCCACAATAACAACTTTTAGTGCTTTAATAAGAAGTGACAACTTATTAAAGAGATTCGTATCAGCTACAGGTCACTGTGAAGGGAGTGTTTAGATTCACCATGCCAGGTTTTAAACTTTAAAAACCTGGAGCAAACCTTTATTAGTTCATTAATTAACACCGCAGTGCATGCTAACTTTGAATTCTCAATGATCATCCCTACAAACACAGAAATGTCCATTTTTAACCCTCATATTCTGCCTTGGTCACATGTTTACAGCTCTATTAATGTTGTATAATTAGCACTGATGTCTGTGCTCTTTGTTGGGTCTTGGTTGTGGCCACAAAGGTGATCAGAGATGTTGGAAGAGAAATGGGTTGTGTTGTCTTTCACTCCATCCCTCCTCATTTATGTTGATTTTCCCTCTTTCCAGAGGAGGTCTTGCCTCTGGATATTTTTTACCTTGGGTTTGGTTCTCTGAGCCATTGCTGTCACCCACAAAATCCTGCTCTGCTTCCCTAGCACTCCTACCTTCCAACTTTTTATCATTCAGGTGAAGCTGGTCCTCACTTTTGTTCACTCTGATGGGTTTTTATCTGGGAAATTCCTCTGGGTTTATGGAAAGGCTTTTCAAGGGATTAAGGTTAAGGTTACAGTTTTGGAGAGGGCAAGAGGAAGCCCAGAACTCCAGTCAGACTTACCCAGATTTATTGTCACATAGGTTCAATAGGGAAGAGTCATCCCTGCAGGATTTCTCTCTCTGGTCAATGATTTGGGCTCTGAACTGAGCAGTAAAGTTAAGTTTGTGAGCAGGAAATAAATGTCCAGAACCACCAGAGCTGCTCTTTAAAGGTGTTGCAAAAGGAGGTTCAGGCTATGAATTCTCCCAAGAATTTTTATATCTGGACAACAGCTGAGGAACCTTGTCCTTAGTGTGGTAAAAGTTTTAGGGACTGTTTTGAGAGCAAGAAAAAAGCTTAGGGGATGTTTGGAGAGCAAGAAAAATGCAGAGCTCAGGTCACACCAGGACTGTTCAGGGCCACCAGAGGCAGATAGAAACAGAAACAAAACCTCCTCTGAGAAATATTTCATCCAGGCTGTGGCTGAGATGTCTGGCAGAGGCTTAGGCAAGAGCTGGTGTGAGGCTTAAGGATAGGCTTAGGGACCAGCTTGAGGGGAAAAAGCCCTTAAGCTTCAGATGAAGCAGGATTGGAAAAGGAAAATCAGGGAGCTTGTGAACTGCAAAAAGAATATTCCCTGGGAAGTTATTCCTTTGGGCAATGTCTGGAGAGCCTTGTCTAAAGCTCAGCCATGTATCAGGGTCAAGAGGAAAGAAAAGCCTTGAGCTCCAGGCCCAGTGGCTCTGTGGGAGGGAACCTGGCAAGACCCTTTCTCCTTCCAAAGTAGGCAATAGTAACCAAATGGTGTATGCCAAGCTCATTCTTCTCAAAGTCAAGGATTCCCCTCTCTGGCTGAAATTGCCAGTCCTGAGGAGCTGAAGGCAGGGAGGCTCTCTCAGGAGTGAGCTGTGTGTCCCTTTGCCACGTGTAGTGACAGAACACATCTAAAACCTGAGGCACAAGGAGGAATCCACGCTCCTGTACCATGGGATGAAAGAGTAACGTGTGAGATGGACAGCAGCAGTTCTGCACTCCCACTGCATCCCTCCGGAGGTGCTCTGCTACACATCAATGTTTGGAAGTGATAAATTCAACTAATCTTTTCAAAAAATGTACAGAAAGCTTCAGCAGGACTTCAGGCTATGAAATATATATAGTACATACAAAAAAAAAAAAAAGGCATCTAAGTGCCTCTGCCCATCTGTCATGAAGTTTCCCTCTGTTTTGCACCCAAGGGGTACAGATACCTGTGCTACACTGGCTGGAAAATAAGAGGAAACTTATTCCCTCTGGTGAGAAAGAGGCTTTGGCAGTGGCTGCAAGTCTGCTGGTTGAATTAGTCATAGTCTGTCTATATTTGCAATAGTTTCTTTCTTAACAAGAAACTTTCTGCCTTTCCAATAAATGATACATTTGAGAGATTCCTCTGCTGATAACTGCATCTTTCACATTTGGGAGAAAATGGCACAATTATTTGGTAACTGAAGGTAATTTACTTTGTAATTTAGTTATTTTCCCTTGTGGTTCACACTGTATAATAGTTGCTAAAGTGAACCAGATTCATAAATACTGCACTAATATACCTGCAATGAGTCTTACTCTTTATGTATAAATAAGGGAGGCAGAAAAACAGAGAGATTACTTGACTTGCTTAAGGACATGAGAATAGTAAATGTTGTTGTTGGAAAGCAAGTGATGAATCCCAAGTCAGGCTGATTCATTAGGCTGCGTTGTTATTTGCCAAAAAGTTAATTTTTTCTGCCACCAAAGAAAGATCAACAAGACTTCAGTGATAGACACCAAAAATATTTACAAGTGGACAATTGGAGAGTCCAGATGGTTTTTTATTCCACTGTGTTTAATTAAGGAGCAAGAGAACTGTTGTTAGACAGCTTAGGAAAAAAATCATCTTTTGATCAAGCAATCAAAATAGTCCTCGGAGACATCCAAGCTATCCTCACAAATCTTTAAATATTTTTCCCTACTGTGAACCTGAGGCATGAGAGATATCCAAATTTCAGCTCATGTATTAGAGGTTGTTCTGTCATCAGCCTGATGCAACTTGCAGCAAATATTTTTGTTTCTTCCTCGGTATTTTGGAACAAATATTTTGGGTTGAAACTCTGCCCTACATATCTCTGTCCTGGGTGTCCATTGAAAGAAAAAAGATTGTCAGAGGAAGATGTTTATCCAAGCACTGCAAACTGGGAGCAGTTAGAGAACAATGTTCTAACTTCTTCCATCACATCATGCCTGACACATTAAAAAATGAGCTTCTTGAGGAAGAATATGATCAGCTTGCGTAAAAACCTCTGTTTCTTTGTTGCATTAACCATTATTGTTTTAATTAAACCAGAATGTGGATTAAAGTTCATATCTCGATACCCATTTGCACCCACTGACTGGCATTTTGTGTTTCACACAAACCCAACCCCTCTCCCCCAGCGTTTTGCCCGTGTGCTGCTCACTCCCCTGTGAACAGAACTCCTGATATGCTTTTCTCAAGGTTAATAACAACTTATGGACCATGGTACACATACAGGAAAATGATGGGAGTCTGTTTTTTGAGCAGTCTCTTCAGGCTATTTTAGTCTGAATTTGCAGCTTTAAGAGCTATGATATTTTTAAGATGTTTTATGTCTTTGATATGTCACATTTTATGTCTCCTTTTTATGATGTTATTATGTCTTTGGCATGGAAGAAATTACAAATCAGTGGTAGAGATGAGGATTTCCTTTCACTCTGTGTAATTATTAGGGAAGGTTTACTAATGCAACACAAAACAAGGCTCCACTTTGGTCTCTAACAGTTGCTGAACACCAGATATATGTGGCTAATGCAACAGCTGGTACTGCTTCGGAGAGACATAATGAAAACCTACTTTAATACCTTTTTCCTCTTAAAATTTCACTGGCTTGGCAGCACTTCTTCCTTGCTGTCCACATGCTTTAGAATTGCAGAATGATTAATCATTAAGGCTGGAAAAGAACTCTGAGATCACGCAGTCAAGCCAGCACCATGTTCCCCATGAAGTCACGTCCCCAGGTGCCACATCCACAGGTTTTTTGAGCACATCCCAGGGTTGGTGACTTCCCTGGGCAGCCCCTTCTGATGAATGGCAGAAGACAGCCCTTGTGATATAGTTCCTGCCTTATGCAGGTGCCATGAGCTGTGAGATCCTCAAGAGGGACTCAGGCAGAGATTAACAGCTGGGATCTGCAAAGTTCTCCTGGATTCAGTGGACTCCAGAGCCCTGCTGGCCAGTATTACTTTATATGGGATCTCCAGCACAAGGAAGGATGTGGAGATCCTGGAGCTCATCCAGGGAAGGCTCCAGGATGATCAGAGGGGTGGAGCAGCTCTGCTGGGAGAGCTGGGATTGTTCAGCCTGGAGAGGAGAAGCTCCAGGGTGACCTCACTGTGGTCTTGTGGTGCATGAAGGAGCCAGCAGGAAAGATGGAGAGAGACTGTTTACAAGGGATGGAGTGCCAGGACACAGGGAATGGCTTCCCACTGCCAGAGGGCAGGGTTGGATGGGATATTGGGAAGGAATTGTTCCCTGGGAGGGTGGGGAGGCCCTGGCACAGGGTGCCCAGAGAAGCTGTGGCTGCCCCTGGATCCCTGGAAGTGTCCAAGGCCAGGCTGGACAGGGCATGGAGCAACCTGGACTAGTGGAAGGTGTCCCTGCCCATGGCAGGGGTGCCACTGGATGGGCTGTGAGGCCCCTCCAAACCCAGGCCTTTCCAGGATTCTGTCTCTGGAAGGATGAGGATGTGCCAGCTCTCCCTTGTGCTGCACTGCTATTCCAAATTACAAGTCTGACACCTGATCCAGGACTTTCTTATGGAATTATTTGGCTGTAATAGAGTCAAAACTTGGAGACCAGAAAGAACCAAACTCTCTGGAAGATGAATGGCAAGAAGAAGCCGAAGCAGATTATAGAAGACATGCTGGCTAATAAAATGGTTTAACAGCCTATTACTGCACCTTAAACTCCAGGTTTTGGCAGCTGATTACCTGCTGGTGACTTATTTCCAGGTGAGTTTGCCATTTGCAGCATTAGGGTGTGCAGGTGTCCCTTGCAGGGCCCTGCAGTGCCGGCCCAAACGCTGATTCAGGAATATTTCAGTGAAACAAGCTCTGATGGAGCTGTGCTGCACAGCAATAACTGTGCTCTCAGTGTACCCTAAGTCAAACAAACTGCGCTGCAGGCATCACACAGGGGACAATACTTGGAAGAGATAAGCTATAGGGAAAGAAGAATTTCAACAGAATTCAGTTTTTGTTCCCTACCTGGATCTCCTGCCATCTCATAATTTCCCATCTAGTAAAGATAAAGTAAGTTTATAAGGGTTGAAGCAGGAAACTGTTGTGTAGATACCTTAATTTTATGGCAATGGCATTAAAAGAGAAATTAAAAGTGAAAATCTAGCATTTAAGCAGGTGTTTTAAGGGGTAAGTGGTGCATTTTTCTTTCTAATTTAACCATGTGTTGCAGCAGAACGATCATTTGAAAATTTGTAATGAGATTGGTCCTAAGCTTGAATTATGTGTAGTCTTGAGAGTAACTGTTAGCACAATATTGCATTAAAAAGAAGCATATAAACTGAAAAAAAAAAAAAGTATAGAAATATGGAGGGAATTATATTTTCATGTTTAAAATGGTAATTTACCCTATGTGATGAATATCTACCTGAATATAAAATCACAGACTGGTTTGGGTTGGAAGAGACCTTGAAACTCATCTTGTCCCATCCCCTGCAGTGGACAGGGACACCTTCCACTGTCCCAGGTTGCTCCAAGCCCAGCCAATTGGAACATGGAGATATAAAATAAAATACACAGATCTATAGCCCACCTGAGCATTTAGACACCAATTCAATGAGATCCTACAGGATGTGTTTTTCTCCGTTTCCTTCATATTCCAATAAAAGTTATTCACCTGCAAAGCTCCCCCTGGAATGAAGATGTTGATGCTCCATGAAATCCATTTTCTATTCCACAGGAGGCTGTTTATAATTCTTTTCTTTATAATCAGCTAATCATATCCCAAATCTGCTACCTCACAAAGAATCTCCAAGCCCATTAGAGAAGATAATTCAGGAACAGAAAGGAATAATCAATAGGATGCTCAAGTATTCCTCCTTTTGTTTGCTGGAGAGCATTATTATGGAAATTGTTCTGAAAACATCAGCGGGGCTGAGGAGAACTCTGTTCTAATGGCAGTAATTTGTCACATCAGAAAAGGCTCCTGAGTGGTGTCAGGGGGTACCAAGGCCAGCAGTTCCAGGGAGCTACAATCCTCCTGAGAGTCCCAGCTCCCAGCAGGCACACACAGGATAAAGGTGGGCATGACCAGACACACAGCTCCCTTCAGGCAGGAAGTGGTGCCTTTACCAGCCTCGGTCACCACCCAAATTTTAGCCACCTACCACTGATCCAGCAGCGCTTTATCCACCCAAACACCACGCAAAAGCTGGTCCAGGATTCCTTGTTCCTGGTGGATCTACAGCACTGGTTGTCCGTGGTCCCACTCCAGCTGCTGGCCCTCAGATTTGGCTGATTCAGCTTGAGGTTTTCCAGCTCAGTCCAGCTCACTCCCCACAGCTGCCCAGATGGCAGAGAGAGGCATTAGTGAGGATATGGGACATAGGGCTTAGTAAGAGAAGCATATTCTTCTGCAGCCTCCTCACCCTCAGACCATCCCTTGGAACCCCCCATTCCTCTCTTTTCCCACCTTTGGTCCTGCCAAACCACCTTGATCCCTCCCTTTCCCCGCCTTTGGTTCATTTTCTGAGAATCCCAGACTGGTTTCTATCAGGTGGGGCCTTACAGCCCATCCAGTGCCAGCCCTGCCACGGGCAGGGACACCTTCCATGGGCAGGGACACTTTCCACTGTCCCAGGTTGCTCCAAGCCCTGTCCAGCCTGGCCTTGGACACTTCCAGGGATCCAGGGACATCCATATATCCCATATAAAGTCCCAGCCACCTCCAAAACCTCAAAGTGAGTTTTACAACATTCTTCCCTGTACCTCAAACACTGCATGAGAAGCCCCAGGACCTGGAGCTGAAACCTCACTTCATGTTTCAGATCTCCTGTCTCTTCTGGAAGGAATCCTTCTCCTTGGAGGGGCTAAGCCAGCCATTTTATGGCAGTGGATCAGTTGGGGACAGCTGGTTTTCACTGGGCCCCAGCATTCCCCCACTTGTCCTTGTTCCTCTGATACTCCTGGTGTCCCATCCCATCCCATCCCATCCCAGACCCAAGACAGGCTGGTCTTTAATCTTGAGCACTTTTTAAAGCCATCTCTGCCGTGCTCACGTAGCAAAGAGCAGTTGTTACCTTCCAACAGAGCTTGGCTTCTCTTAGTCCTGGGCACAGCAGAGAACTCCAGCAGCCCAAATCTGACAGTCAGGTGGTGCTTTGTCATTACGCCAATCAACATGGAAGATGAAACACTGGAAATGAGTTAAATTGGCTTTATACATTATGGGACCCATCCCTGACATTTGTAAAGAAATACAGGATCTTTTATATCAGTATAAGTTAAGGGAGAATTATTGGATGTCTCGAATGTGGGCAAAAGTTGCAGTGTTTTGTTACAAAACTGACAGTGGTGAAAAATGCGACAACCCTCCTCACAAAAATCACTTTCAGAAAGTAATGTACTACACACAATAATTTTCTATATTTAATAGGTTTCTAACACACTAATTGTTTTTTGTTGTGAATAATAGAAATAGTTAACCTAGACAGGAACATTTATAAAACTCCAAAGAACTATTTTTGTCTCAAGTTAGAACTCTATTAGCCTTCCCTGATAAATTAGCACAGGAGATTATTTTTTAAATGAATCTCTAATTAGACTTCATTAATGGCAATGTTATCTCTTGCAAATTCCTTTCTTTCATTAAGGAGATGTTTCCTGCTTTCAATGCGAAATATTCAAACCAATTATTTTAAGGTGAACACAACTTTAAAATTATACAGCCTGAAGATGGATGGTATTTTCAAAGACAGAGGAAGAGCTGGGGTTGTACTTCCATTAACAAATGGCCTGGCTGATTGTTTAGGCTTTAGCAATAGTCTCCTTATCTCATTTAATATCTAGGTGTCCCTTGACTCTGTGGCTTTAATAAGGAGAGCGATTATGGATGGTGGGAGTTTTGAAAGAGTCTCCCTCTTTGGAACCTTCAGTAACCAGTGGCAAGAACAAAACTTAGCAGTATTTTTTATTTATTTCTTTATTCAGAAAAAGAGATGGAGTGAGAGGGATGAGAAGAAAAAGAGGTATTGATGTTCTTTCTCTCCTGGTAATAATTCTCATGGAGATTAGAGCAAATATAATAGATACTTTCCTTTAAAAAAAGCACATTTCTTCAATTTGTTTTTCAGTCTGCAAATGCAACAAGACTTTGTACAATCAGTCAAAATGATCTGAGCAAAATGCTGTTATTATGTGAAGGAATAAAGGTAGAGAGACAAAGGATTCTCTGCTGAATACACAACGCACATGAATCCAAAACCACAGAATATGCTTTATTTTAGCTAACTGAATATCCTTGTTTGTGCAGGAGTCTGTTCCTTTCCTTCTGACATAAAAGAAAGAGCTGGTCAACTGCCAATTCTGGCACAGATTGTTCTTTAAAGAAGATGTTGTAGATAAAGGAGTAAAAATCTCTTTTGATTTTAGCTTCAGCCAGTCCTAGGTTTTGACATGTTATTATTTTTGGGTTGTCCTGTTGAATTTGTTTCTTGACTAATTCTACCTTTTCATAAGTAAAGTAAATTCTTTTTTCCATTAGTGTTTCTAAGACCTGTTTTATATCTCTTTATCCAATACTGCACCTAAGTCTGTTGGTGCTCAGTGCCAGAAGTTTAGGAAAAAATAATATTAATATTACAACAAGATAAAAATCCAGGGACAACTAGGATTCCAACCAGGACTAGGTAATTCATCTGTCAAAAAGATGCTTCTTTCTCTCAAAGAATGAATTTTGGAAGTCTCTATTCTTTTTTTCTCTCCAGTCCCAATTGATGGTGAATCTTGGGAAATAATGATGGAAATACAACAACAAAGAGAGGAAGGGGACTAAAACACCTGGAAAAGGACTGGTCTTTAACCAGACCCCTACCTAGAAATAAGTTGTCCTTCAGTGCTCCACAGGCCTCAGGAATCCTTTTCAGAACATCAGTTTTCCCTTATTTCTTCCATCACCAGTTTATAATTCTGGTTTTCCTCAAAGAGTTTATCAAAGAATTGGTCCAATTTATTTGTAGGTAATTCTGGTACCTCTCAGTTTGGGAAGAAGAGCCTATTTTTCAGTAAAATCCTCAGTTCTGGCCATTATTTACCTCCAAGGGTTTTTCTGGAACCTTCACAGATGAAGATTTTTGTGTTAGAATTACATGGCGCTATATAGAAATGACACCTAGGTGTGTTAAATTCTAAAACTTCTTTTGTGAGAAAATATTTAGTGTTTGGTAAAAATCTACTAATTTTTTGCCCTAGAATTGGCACGTTCCTCATTGGCTGGAATAGTGTGGAATAGGGGAGAGATTTTATTAAAATTGGAATTATCATCTGGTAATGACACTGTTGGTTTTGAGTGAGTTTCTCTTTTTTTTAGGTGATCGTGGGTTCTGACACAAAGCATTTAATTCTCTATTGCAGGATTTATTCAGATGAGTTTTAAAAAAAATACTTTGCTATGATTTGTTTACAAACTGGAAGAAATAAACTGAGAGGAGGGGGTGAAAGGAAATGCTCTCTAGAAAGCAAATATTGTCCTACTGGCATCAGACAGAGACTTGGACACCAGCTTTCTTGAACAGATTTTAAAGAAGAGCCAGGAAACAACATTGCATATTTTTGGCTGAGCCAGGGGACTAAATTGGACACACCAGCACCAAATTGAGTCAGTGGGTTTTGTTCTCCTCCTGTCTGACCAAGAACCCATCGTTTTTTTCAGTTGCTGTAGGTTGGTTATTAAAACGGCCACATTGGATCAAAATCAAGGTTGTTTCTCCTCTTGGGCCTTGTGCTCCATGTGACCAGACTGAGGAAGCTACAGGATAAGTGTGAGTCCCAAGGGATTCCTGAGCCAAAAGAAGACTGGGTGAAGTTCCATGGAAAGGGAGTGTCTGCTCCTTCAAGGGCATCAGGCCAAAGGCCTTTTTGGGTGTGAAAAGGGACAGTAAGAGAAGGGAGGAGCCATCAACAAAGCAGGAGAGGGACACAAACGTGGCACAGATGACAGGGGGGCAGAACAAACTTGGTCACTCGCACTAATTGAGGAGGATGGGAGGCTGCTTATTCCAGTGGGAGACATTGTCACTTGGGGAACAGGAACAGAGGGAAAAACCTGACAGAAGGAGCTCGGAGACAACGCCCAAATTCCATCATTCCAGCAGTCAGTGTCCCCTGAGGGGGTGTGCTCCTGTCTGTGGGGTCAAACCTGCCACGTGCCACCGTGTCCCCCAGCCTGCCCCCACACCACGGATCCTCCTTTTCAGTCTCTTTGTGGAAGTGCTGAAAACCACAGTGCCAGCAGCCATCACCTGGAGCTGCACACCCTGACCTGCTGCTGGACCCTCTTTGTGATGGGCCTCATCCTCTCCCCCATCTCCTGGATGGCTGACACTGCAAGGGATTCAGAAGCCTTTAATGAGAGCCCTTGCTTGCAGAGAAACCTTGGAATCCCAGGGAGGCTGTTTCACTTGAGTCTCCTTCATCCAGAGCTTTTTGTTTTATTCATTAAACTCAGCCAACCATTTCAGTTCCACAGACTCGTTGAAATCCCGTTTTTTCTGTGACAAGTCAGAAAACTATGAAAAGGTTTGGCTGTTGTTACAAGAAAATAACCACAAGACCATAAAATCCTTGCCTTTCTGTTTATTCTGTGTGAAACTCCAGAGCTGCCTGGTTTTGATAAAATTTTATTGATGGAGTTCAGTTATTTTCTCTCTCTTCATTTTCTCTGAACTAAAAGTGACCTTATTTAAAAAAAAAATAATACCACCTAATAGGATCTCCTTATCTTTTTAGAGATATCCCTTATCTCTTTAGGGATAGGTGTCCAAGTTAAGAATTTTCTGTCACATGACTGAGCTTCTCTAAGCTACTTTTGTATTGATGGGTTTGAAATTTCATCTCTTTTAAATGAGCTATATTTTAGTATATTTACATTTTGGCCCATTTTAGGTAAATGACACAGGAGTTCTTAAATGACCCCTCCTTTGGAGACCCAGCTCCAGAAAACTCTTTAAAAATAAAAACGTTGAATATGTAAAAAACTGTCGTAGCTTAATAGAAAAAGAGTATTTATCGTTCTACACAATACTTGATTTATTTTTTTTTTATTTCATAAATTTATTTTTTGACAGACACATAAGGTCTACTAGAAAAATCATGGAACATAGAACAAACTCCACATAGAAAAATGCAGGGAAAAAAGCAGATGTACATTATTTGGCTTAGAACATTATAACATAAGAAGAATTTTTTCGGCAGCTGAAGCTGGAGTTTTGAAATTCTCTGTTCTAGGGTATTTCATTTGACTTGGAACATCATTCATAGTTAACAGTTAATATATCTACATCTAATGTCAAAATTGAGACTGAAATTTAGTACCTTTGGAAATTTTATTTATGTGTCACATTGCAATATAGAACTGCTTTGAATTTGTATTTTATATAAAATCCCTGTATTTATGCCAAACTGATGGGGAAATATAAGGATTTCTAATTATTGATGCTTCTTAAAAGTGCTGTGCAGGTGCTGTAAAATTGCAAGAGCTCGTACAAAGTTTTTTCATTTTCAAACCCATTAATATAATTTTAAATTGGAAATGTAATTGACAACTTCATCTTTGGAGAGAAGAATTTCATGGATTAGTTCTTCCCTGTTTGCAATGCAGCCAGATGCAAGATAAAAATAATCAGTACACCTCTCACAGGGAACACCTTCAACGTATTTCCATTTAGTTTTCAGATCTAAAAGGAATTCTGTCTGTTCCCTGGTACTGTTCCTACAACTGGAATGTGGACCCACACAATTCTATGTTGTGCCCAGCAAAATTCTGTGTAAATCTGACTCCCACCATAAGGGAGGCTAAAAGTTTTCATTCATTAACCTATGGAATCTGAAGGAATCCTGTTCCTTCTGGAAGAGAATTAAGTCTGGGCTGTGTTCTGGCCCTCATACTTTTACCTCTGCTGTTCACAGCTCTCAGCTCTCTGCATCATTGGACAAAGCTCTTCCCACAGGTGAGATCCTGCCACTTTTCCCATATAATCAATGGAAGTGTGCCTAGGGGACATCACGGTTCCAAATGAGCTGGCAGAGCTGGCCCCAGGAAAATGGAACGTTAGACAATGAATTCAGCAAAACATTCAAAGAACAGAGGGTGCTTTCAAACACGCCCTGAGTGAACAACCTTACTGTCCCCAGCCCGCAAAGGAACTCTAAAAGTCACAGCTCTCAGACATTCTCCACGGCCCAGGAGCTTGGAGTGCCACCATAGGGATAAAGCAGCCTCCATGATATTATTCCAGCTATTTGCTGAAGCAGCATTTGACCAGACAGAGCCATGACTGCTCCCCAGTCCCTGTCTCCTCCATCTCCAGGCTATACATTCCCTGCTGGAAGTCTGTTCCCTCTGTAGGCTCTCCTGCCACGGAGGCCCGCTGGTTTCCCTTCGCTCGGGAAGGGGCTGGGGAGGCTTTGTGGTGGTTGTTCTGGAGGAGGGCAAGAACATGCAGTGAGAAAAGAAATGTTTCATTCAGGGTGGCAGATTCTTGCACCTGGACAGGCAGCACTCATTCGGGTCAGAATCCCAGAATCCAAGTTGGGAAAAGCCCTCCCAGGCCAGTGAGTCCGAGCTGTGCCTGATCCCCACACTGTCCCCAGCCCAGAGCACTGAGTGCCACCTCCAGCCCTTCCTGGGACACCTCCAGGGATGGGCACTCCAACACCTCTCTGGGCAGACCTTTCAAAGGCCTGAGCACCCTTTCCATGCAGAAATTCCTCCTGATGTCCAACCTGAGCCTCCCCTGGCACAGCCTGCGGCTGTTCCCTCTCCTCCTGTCCCTGTTCCCTGGGAGAAATTAGTCCAAATGGAAGACATTGAAATTATTTCTCCTCAATAAAAAACCTTTCCTGTTTGCCTGAGGTAACTGAACAAAGGAAGCAGATACTGCCTTCTTTAATTATTATCTCTGCCACGTTAATTTCCATGGGGCAGGCTAATTATGGGAGCTTAAATCCTCCTTGCTATTGACTTTGCCTTTTGTGTCAGGCTTGTTTATGCCTTCTTATATTTGAGATATTTGAGAATAGACTGAAAACCTGCAAACTTAGGGAAATGTAGGGGAAATCAAATAAGATTTGAAGTGTTTTATCTTTTTTTTAATCATATGTGACATGTGAAGATTAAAAGAAGACAACAAAACCTTTCTGTGAGGGAACATGAATGAGTAGAGTTAGTGTTGGTTCACACGTGTTGTAAACTGCACTCTGCATTTGTTTATAGCCATGTTAGGTGGGTTTAATGTGTTAAAATTTGTGTTTTCTGATTTTGAATGAGCGTGAACTGTATGAAATGAGATAGCTGCAAAGGCTGGGAGAGAATGGCTACCTGTAAAAGAAGTAACTTTTGAAAATATTCCTAAAATTTGAAGAGTTCCAGATCTTAATCATCAAAAAAAGATAATACAATTTTTGTTCTCTTGCACTGATAATCATCTGTTAAAAAAATAAAAGAAGATCCTAGTTTTATTTCTTCTCTATAAGGACAAAGAAACACAGAACAAGGTTATAAAGATTGCCATTCCTTAATGCTGGAGTAGAGTTTTCAGAAATGATAAGGCATAAAAACGTTAGTACACTATAAAATATCAAAGGGACTCATTCTTTTCTGCCTGGGTTTATTATGCTAATAAACAGAAACAATTTCAAAGAATAATTTTATGTAGATAAACCAATCATAATAATCACCCTTTTATTCATAGCATGTAACCCTCAAGAAATCTAATGTCAGGAATTCTCAGAGCTCTGAGTAAGCAATCCTGTAGTTCTTGTGATAAATGTGCATTGCAAAACCCAGCTATTGTCCCAGCACACTTCTGTGATTTTGAGAAATTCCACAGTTGTTCAATGGGAAAGAAAGAGAAAGGGAAAGAGAACGAGAAAGAGAAAGAAAAAGAGAAAGAGAAAGAGAGAGAGAAAGAGAAAGAGAAAGCGAAAGAGAAAGAGAAAGAGAGAGAGAAAGAGAAAGAGAAAGCGAAAGAGAAAGAGAAAGAGAGAGAGAAAGAGAAAGAGAAAGCGAAAGAGAAAGAGAAAGAGAGAGAGAAAGAGAAAGAGAAAGCGAAAGAGAAAGAGAAAGAGAGAGAGAAAGAGAAAGAGAAAGCGAAAGAGAAAGAGAAAGAGAGAGAGAAAGAGAAAGAGAAAGCGAAAGAGAAAGAGAAAGAGAGAGAGAAAGAGAAAGAGAAAGCGAAAGAGAAAGAGAAAGAGAGAGAGAAAGAGAAAGAGAAAGCGAAAGAGAAAGAGAAAGAGAGAAAGGAAGAGAGAAAGAAAGAAAAAAAAGAAGAAAGAAAGAAAGAAACCAAGGAAACCCCAAGCCAACCAATCAAAACTAAAATCAACCCACTTTGGTTATTTGCTGCATTGCTTTTAAAGTTCATCAGAGCCTGAGCTCTCTCAAGATTAATTAGAAAGGGATTTAACTCTAATCTCTCTCACAGACTCAGTTATGTGACCATTTCCACAATGTGTATAGTCCTTATGCCAAATTTTTGCCACCTGCAGACTCACATGTCTGGTCCATGTTTGGAATTTGTCTGGGATTTTTACCAAGGAGGGAAAACACACACAAGCAGTCCCTTGATACAGAATATTTTGATTTCTTCTGTTGCAATCCTTCATCCTACAAATACATGCTGAGCCAGCAGGTTAATTCGTTAATATTTAAATAACTCTTATTTAGGGTGGCTATAAATAAGGATAAATTGTGGTTGCTGAGAAAATAACTACAAGAGGCAGATTTCTAAATACATGTAAATACTGACTGCCATACTCAGGCTTCAGTTCTGCTGCAAACTTTCCTTGAGGAAAAATGTGAGGAATGGGAAGCTCTCCTGGAGAAGTAGCTGCTTTTTAACAAAAAAGTGAAAATTTGTTTGTTCAATCAATAAATGATTGCAGAGTTAAGGTGGTTCCAGGTGAACCTGACTGCTCACAAACTGATATCTTGGATAAAACCTGAAGTTACAGTCATAGGGAAAAACATGTTTTGTATGTGTTACTTGCAAGAACAACAATGAATGCACTTAAATAATCTTTAAGAAAAATTTTAAAAGAGGAAAATTTCAGTGAAGAGGGAAGGAAAGGGAAAAAAATAAATGGGAGGGAATTTATTTAATTTAGTGTAGGTGAATGTGTCTTCATTACAGGGAGGTGTTAGGGATCATCCCATTAAAGAAAAGAAATATGTCAAATTGATCAGCAATTGAATTTGGAAAAGAATATGTGAAATGCTCATTTTAAATTTTAAGGGTACTTGCAAACTATGTAAAATATTTATGCATATAAAGGGTTAAATGAAAGGGTTTCATTTCATCCCTTAGAATGAAAAGGGAAGAAAACCCCACATCTGCTGATGCATCAAAAGAGGATATAAGTTGCAGGAATTCAAAGTGCACTCGTTAACATGAAGCTGTCCCTGTTTTCCATCAGATATTCTTGATCCGTGGCAGATGCCTCATACAATTCAAAGTCAGCACTAAGCCAGTGCAGAATAAAAGGCTCAAGCAAAGTAGGACAGGTACAGAGATGAGCCCTGGTGTCATTTCCAGGCCCAGAATTGCTGTCATCCTCTCAGCATATGCCATGGCTGCAGGGGATTTGCTGAAATCTGGGTTTTCTGAGCAGCAGAGTTGCTGATACCCTTCTTTCCATGCCATCCCTGTGGTTTGTGTACAGGTAGGTCCAGCAGAAGGGAGATCTGTGGAGGTTAACCCAGGATTATGTTGCTCCTGAAGAAAAGTGACCTTTTTGATTCCACGTCTTTGCTGCATCGCCTGGGACTACAACTAAGCTCAGAAGGAAGATCTCCAAAGTGACTCCAGTTCTGCAAGGTCAGCTCTGACCTCACCACAGCCCAGGGCAGTCAGCCTTCCCATCTGCATCCCTGGGTTGTCCAAGGCCAGGCTGGATGGGGCTTGGAGAAACCTGGGCTAGTGGAAGGTGGCCCTGCCCATGGCAGGGGTGGCACTGCATGGGCTTCAGGGCCCCTTCAATCCCAGATTATTCTGGGATTCCATGGCCATGCTGCCCTCTGCTCTCTGCTTCCTACTCCTGAAGGATCAGCGTGTGGATCCTTGTTTGTCCTTTTTGAAAAGAGACAAAATGAAAAATTAATGCCTCCTTTCTGAAAGACAGCTGTCAGGGAAATTGGGAGTGAGAGCTCTGAGGTTTAATACAACCACAGAGTCCCAGGGATGGTTTGGGTTGGGAAGAGACCATAAAGATCACCCAGCTCCACCCCCTGCCATGGGCAGGGACACCTTCCACTAGCCCAGGTTGCTCCAAGCCCTGTCTTGAACACTCCCAGGGATCCAGGGGCAGCCACAGCTTCTCTGGGCACCCTGTGCTCCTGAGGGGCTCATACAGAAGATTTGCAGCAGTGACCACATGGCAGCACAAATAAATGAATATATAAAAAAACCCTGCCACTAAACTCAATGACAATTTGAGGAGAAAAACTTCCCAGATGGTGAAGCTCAGCAATAGAATGTGCTGTCAGTACTTTGATATAAGAAGCAGTTGCTTTGTGTGATATCACATGGTCACAACCTGTTTACCAGAATCTGGAGCTATTAGCGAGAAAGAAAAAGATAATTTTGATATTTTACTATTTCTGGTATTGCATGCAATATACGTGGAATGGGAAATGCACCCCTGTACCTGCTCCGTATCCTTTCTCCTCTCACAGGAAGAAAAAATGGTATTTAGCTATCCTTTGTCTCCATAACCATGTGAAAAATGCAGGTGGTTGTGTGGGATCAGATGGAATTCTGAGTTCCCATTACTCATCTGTGGAATCACAACATGTGTATTTTAAACTAGCCCTTGATATTTTTG
Source organism: Nicator chloris (assembly GCA_013400495.1). Taxonomy (NCBI): domain Eukaryota; kingdom Metazoa; phylum Chordata; class Aves; order Passeriformes; family Pycnonotidae; genus Nicator; species Nicator chloris. Next base: position 76,175 of record WAAE01015078.1, read on the forward strand.
CACAAAAGTTTATTATGGAGTTGGAACTATTGTGTTATCCCTTTAAACAAAGTGAACCGTCATAATTCAAATTGCAAAAGTTGGGAAAGCAAAATTCATAATTTCCAGGCTATCATCTCCTATGACTTATGATGGCCCACTTTGTCACTGAGCAACTGTTGCCAAAAAAATCTGCATCTTAATCCACAGTTCCAAGAAAGATGACACCCACTTTCTGTAAATGATCAAGGTTATAATGTATATTTCAAATCTTTCTGCTTCCTCTGGCTGAAAAATAACACCAATAAATTTTAGGGTCTTTTGTATATTTATTTTTTCATTAACAATTACCAACACCATCGAGAAATTAGATGTTTAAAGGTGCTGTCTGCAAGCTGTTGATGTTTCTTTGTGAAAGTGAAAAAACAGGCAGTATTTAAAACAAGGCAAAGTGACAACAATTCATACTCACTTTGTTATACTTTGGAAAGTTTTCCAGAATTTCTGTGGATTACTCCCAACACAACAGAAGTGTGCTGCCTGTATTTACAGGAGCTTTTTTACTTACTTATTTCGCTTCCCTGATTCCAGGGAAAATTTACAGCACATAAAATTTGGGTTGACTCGTGTTAAGAAGTTTCTATGAGGTTTTCACCAAAATTAAGGAGAGCTTGCAGCACGCACCCTCTTACAGCCACACAGCACCTGCAGTAATCTGCAAGTTTGTGGGATTTGTGGGATTTGTGGAGTTGTGTTCTTGCTATTCTCTTTAGTCCTGAGGTGCAGTTTTGATAAAGAACAGAGGAAGTGTTTGAGCTGCTGGATGCTTTTTCCTGGCACACATGACCCAATTCCTGAGCCTGTTGCTCTTCCCACTCGCCCATTGCTGCTGTGGGGTGGCAGGTCCAATGGAAAACCTTTGGAAAATCACTGCCCTTCTGAAGTGAGGGATAACGGGAAGCTGGGATGCCTGAAGACACTCCAAGGAAAGCCCAAGCTCCTTCTGAGAGTGGTGTGGTTGTACACACATGAAATTAATTACATGTCAGGCCTTGCTGGATTGAGGTCTCGAGATAAAAAGCCATCTGGTAGATTTTCATTACTTATCATAACATCCTTGCTGAAAAAAAGCATAAAAACTCATTACGGAGTACAGGCTGTAATATTAAAATCTAAATTGCAGAAAACACAAGAAATTAAAAAGTGTAATGAATATCACACATTGTGTGCAGTTTGAGATTAAATTAAATTCAAATCATTTGTTAAAATGACTAAGTAATAGACCACATTGTTGCATTTAATTTTGGGGATAAAAGTTGCTGTAGAAGTCATTGTATTAACCATATAATTATCTATAGATTGGGCAAGTAGTGAAAATAATCAAAGTTTAATATTCCATATTGCAGATGTACACAGTAGAATAACAAAATTTTTTTCTACAATGGCATACAAAAATAGCCTAGTGAGATTACTTAAAATTTTTTACAGTTACTTTTAAAAACTTTCCATTGGATCCGCAATCATTTATCAAACAACCACCTGTTGCTTGAGAAATCAGGCCAAAAAAACATTTCTTGAAGTCATGGACTAATTTTTCATAATTTCTATACTGTGTGCACAAAACCCCAAATCAAATAAAATAAATTTAAAAAAACCAACAAAACAAAAAAAACCACAACAAAAAAAAATTCCCAGGTTAATTAATTCTATAAGAAGATCAGTGACAAAGACACCAGTGATTTTTAATTTGTGCATCATTTATTAGTGTTGAAGGAGTAGTTCCTAGGAGTTATTTGAATTTGGACGAATGTTAATTGTAAATTCTATAAACCTTGAATGCTCCCACTGTCTTTAGAAGGGGAACCTTCTTATTGTCTCATCAGTGTCTGTGTATAATTATAGTTAATATGGGAGAATACATTTTATCTTGTAAAATATTTCTGGGACTCCACCCTTATCCATGTTCAGATATACCCTGTTTTCATTTTCTATTTCCCTGATAATATTCCATTGGATACTATCAACCACACCATATTAATTTTGGAAAACACATGATCTAATTCTACAGGTTTAAGTTAAAAAACCCCTGAGTGTAAAACATGAAATCGTAATCTTGCAGGATATAATTATCAATGATATTTTCAGAGTATTAAAATCCAGCCTCAGAGGTTAATCAGGCAACTGAGAGTTGTAGGTTTCTCTTTTTATGATGAGAAAAGCTCTTGTATTTTGTGAAGTAGGGAGGATTAAGAATAAGAGTAAATGGTTCCTGTGAGGAAATTTTGAAGGAGCTGAAAATCGTTTCTCAGGTTTTTGCACTTTGATGGAAGATTCGGGAAGGAAGGAAAATTAAATGAGTCAACTTAAATCAGTGTACTTTCCTTACTGTTATTTCCATTTATATTTTCTAAGGGAGTAGATTAGCAATAAAATGATGAAATCCTTTTGCTAAGAGCTGTAAATAGTAACATTTTAGAAAGCTCCCTGAACTGCAGGTGTGAACATCTACATGGAATCCCAAAATCCCGGAATGGTTTGGGTTGGGAGGGACCCTAAAGCCCATCCAGTGCCACCCCCTGCCATGGGCAGGGACACCTTCCACTGTCCCAGGGTGCTCCAAGCCCCATCAGGCTGGCCTTGGACACTTCCAGGGATCCAGGGGCAGCCACAGCTTCTCTGGGCACCCTGTGCCAGTACATGTTCCAATGCACATTCATATTTTCTTTTAAAATCCTTGTACATATTTACATCTATACTGAAACACAAAGTGTACAGCACTTTAAACAAAAATTTTACTATTAAAAAAAATAATCAGAGCACTATTTATTATGTTGGGGAATTAAACTGAAATTAGCTTCCCCCTGAGACCACTGATATCTTGGCTTGGACAATGCTAAAGGAGATCCATTTCTCGAGAAGTGCAATTCCCTGGACATGGAGAAATCCATCTTGTGTCATCAGAACTGTTACTGAATGTCCCAAGCCTGATCTGCAAACAGACCAAAAGTCACAGTCAGACAATCGGGCTCCCAGGAAATATTGATTTATAGCTGGAAAAGGCACAAGAAATGCAGGAATTAGCAGCATTCCAAGCACGGCTCAGTGTCGTTTAAAGTTTGATCTTCATCCTGTTGTGCCAGGGGAAGTTTAAGTTGAAGCTTAGGGAAAATTGCGCCACAGAAAGAGTTGTCACCCCTGGTCACCAGTGCCCATGGCAGTGGTGGAGTCCCCATCTCTGGAAGGATTTAAAGGACATCTCGATGTGACACTTGGAGGCATGGGTTAATGGTGGCTTTGGCAATGCTGGGGGAATGGTTGGCCTTGGAGGGTTCTCCAACCTAAAATGGTTCTGATTCTGTGATTGTGATTCTGTGTCTTTGTGTCGAAGGCACCATTTCTGAGGGAAGATGTTCCTGCAGCTGCCAGTCAGGCATTTGCTTAGAAATGATTATGTGCCTGCATTGACACTGTCCAGGTGATTAATTTGGTACTAAATTGAGTGAAGGATTGACAGAGATTAGTTCAAAACAAGCAAAAAAACATTCAGTAGTGTGGATCAAGTTTATCTCCAACCTAAAATCAAATGACTCACCAAGAACTATTAATTTTGAAGGCCTGGACATCAGAAAACCCACATGGGGCTGTGTCATATCAACAAATTTGGATCATGAATTCTCCGAATCACAGAACCACTGGAAAAGCCCTCCAAGACCATTGAGTGCCTGATCCCCACCTTGTCACCCAGCCCAGAGCACTGAGTGCCACATCCAGGCTTTCCTTGGACACCTCCAGGGATGGGGACTCCAAACCTCCCTGGGCAGCCCCTGCCAGTTCTAAGCAGCACCTTCCCTGGTGCTGGGGATAAATTCAGATGTTCAGTGTGCCTACTGTAAATAATTTGTGCAAGGCTTGCTTTGGAGATCCTCTCTGATCTTCTAGGCATGCCCTTAGATATTTGGTCATTTTTTGAAATCATAGATGGTTCAAACCCAGGAACAACTCTTGAAATGTGTTTAGTTTTGTAGCTTCTCCAGATGCTGCTTCTACAGAAGCTCCAGATAATCCCTTCCAATAATATCCAGAGCTCTCTGCAGGCCACAAAAACCCTCCTGGAGGAGGCTGCTGCAGGGAAAGATAACTTTTCACTGCTGACTTTAAATCAAGTTTTCAGAGAACTCAAAGATATTGTTTCAGGCAACTCCCATCCATAAAGGCCCCGATGTTCTCCGTAGAGGAATTAGCTCAGCTCCAAGTAGAATATGGAATCTTTTTAAAGGTGGGTCTCAGCACCAAACTCAAAGGGAAGAAAACAAACAAACCTCATTCAAAGGATTTAAGATGTCCTAAGTAAGCCAAGTGTATTTGCTTGAAATGGAATATGGTTGAAATGTAGGCTTACATCTCTTTCTCTTGGAAAAAAGTCACAAGTCTTTAATGATGGGAAATAGTCAAAATGGGATGGCCTCAGTGAGAGGATTTGCCTGCAGTGAAGGAATTTTTCAAAATGGTTATTTCTCTGCTTTTCCCTGTTTTTAATTCTGCCAGTATTTTCAGGGAAGGCAGAAAACTTGTAGGAGTGTTAACAGAAACCCTACAGTGAATTGCATGTGCCATCTACTGCAGAAAAGCAGTTAATACTTAATAAACCACCACAAGGAACGCGGGGGAAATGAATCTATTATGTGTGAATAGCTAAAAAGGGCAGTGGGCACCAGTGTGCTTAAGTAGCACCAGAAAGGAAAGGTTGTTAAAATTATGCTCCTCTGGAAAAGAGAAGGGAATAGCTGCCGAAGAAAATAAATGGATATGGGATAAGGAAATAAAAGGGCAAAACCATGCACTAGATGAAAAAACTGCAACAGATTGTTCAGCTGGCATTGTGGAAGGGTTTGCACATTCCTGCAGCAGGCAAAAAATAACCCAGGAAGGCACCAAGGCAGGAAACATGAGGAGAAATGACTGCAAGGTGCAGTTCATGTAGGGAGCAGGAGAATTTTTTGCTGTGGCATCAAGAAGATCTCATCAAATCCTGAGGCAAAAAGAAGGAAGGCTCAGGATGCAGAATAGAAATGTGCTGAAATTCTCAACAATTTTGCAGAATAATTAGAAGGATAAAGCTGCTTCTATATTAAATCCAAGAAAAGCATTATAGAATAAAAATGCATAAATTATTGATTTTTTAAGTAATAGATGTGCTGAAAGGACTAGTGCAAGTAATTAATTAATTCAATGGTCAGACTAAGCAGATCATTTTCTCCCTCCCTCTGTTCTTTCCACATTTTTTGCACATTTGGCTGTAGACAAGTGGCAATGACAAATCTTCTGCTGAAAACAGTGAAGTCAAGGGAATGGATAGTTGGAGAAGAAGTCAGGATTCTTTTTTCTGTGACTTTGAGTTGATCAGTGTGAAAGGCTTTAGACTTAAAACAGAAAATGTGCTGGGCTTAGTTTTTCCAGAAACTATCTTTGTTCCTCCTCTAAAGTATTATTTTGAGAATGCAGCTTTTCCAAAAGGAAATGTTAAGCACTAACAGAGAAAAAAACAACCCTGGTTGTGCCCTTAGGAGCACAAGGCAGAGTTCATACAAGTTACTCAAAAGGCATAATGTGACTATCGTATTTTTTTTTTCACATTTTTATTAAAAATTTAATTCCTTCTTTTATGTGTATTGGCTTTGTCAAAAATGTCGTTTCTGGTGGATCAAACTATTTGCTAATTCATGTTCAATTTGCCAAATTGCTTTAGGAATAAAATAGTAAAGAAAACAAAAAATTAGTTTGCTTGTTTTGATGTTGACGTAATATCCTTAGAGAATTTCTACCAACTCACTAAACCTAAAATGGATTTTAAGCAACAGAAGGATTTAATTTCTGTTCTGTAAGAATAATTTAAACTATTGTTTCCTCATTGAATTGAATAATCAAATGTTTGGACAGATCCCAAGAGGAGTTGTTGGTATCTTTTTAACCCCTATCTAGGCCCCTGATTCATCTTCCATATTCCTGTGTCCAGTTGCCTCAAGATGATCCATAAAATTGCCTCACCTCCTCTGTCTTCACCCTCCACCAGAAGTAGTCTCAAGTTGTGCCAGGAGAAGGTCAGATTAGATATTAGGGAAAATTTCCCCACAAAAAAAGTTTGTCAAGCTTTGGGCCAGGCTGCCCAGGGCAGTGGTGGAACCCCTGGAAGTGTTCAAAACCCATGAGGATGCGGCATAGTGTGGGCCTGATATTCCTGGGTCTGAGAGATCTTAGCCTGCTGGCAGCTGCTAACTTTGCCCCAGGAAAAAGGTCTCAAGGAAGCTTCTTCTCAAATCAATCTTGGCAAACAACTCTCCTTTCTCAAAACAATCTTTCTCCAGGTGGTGTTCTGCTTTTCTAGTTCTCAAAACATTTTAGCTGTTTCTCTGGTTTAACCAGTGGGATTAGAGAGGTGTCGTTCCTATTCACCAATCATGTTAAGTCTGTATTGAAACACATTACAAAAGTAGTAAAAAATAGACAATAAATATTTTTTCTATGCTCTTTGCCTTCTGAAATATTTAGAGCCTCTCCTTTTTTCGTGTCCTGCAACAACAGCATAGAGGACAGGCTTTAGTGGTGACTGTGGCTGGCTGGTGGTTGGACTTGGTGACCCAGGAGGGTTTTTCTGGGGGAATTAAAAAGGTAATAGGGTCCCCAGAAAGTCTAAAGAAGGCCTCAGAAGGTAGACAGAGAGCTGAGAAAAGGCTGGGAACTTCAAAACTTTCCCAGGGAAAGTCAGGAAATTAAGACACAAGTAAAACACATTTATATTTATCATAAAGTACAAGAACAAAGATTGATTGCTGGTTCAGGATGTGACATGTTCTAGATATATGCTTTGCAAAGATAGAAAAAGTTTTAATCTTAAATAATGAATTATTGTGTATTGTTTCTTAAGTTTATAGAGGCCTTTTATTCTTAGTAAGCCCAAGTGAGGTGTTTTCTGATTTGCTAGAGTAATATGACACTAAATTCCTTCTTGTAACTATTAGATAAGAAATAATCTATAAAATGTTATGTTTCATTTCTTGTTTAGTCCCTGATCTAGCTTTACTTAAATTTTGTTGTTTTCTTGTGTCTCTTGCTTATTGCTTGTGTAATACAGACAAATAATAAATCCTAAGTCTGCAAACTAAACCAAGTCCCATCCTGTTTAATAAAACACAAACCAATCCAACACTTTTCCAGCCTTAGAACTCTGAGATTCCATTGCTTGGATTTTTCCTGGGCAGCACAGAGAGCCCCAGAGTGGAGAGAGCCCCTGCTGTGGACAGCATGGAAGTGCTCGGGTTCTCGGGCTGCTCTCTGTGCAGGAATCTTGACCTGAGCTGTTGTTCCATGATCAAACCCTCCGCTCTCCACCGCTGAGGTTGGTGTTTATTCATCATCTCCCTTCCCAGCTTCCCCAGCCCTGCTGGGTCACATCAGCACACGACCCCACAACCTCTGACAAGCTCCTGGGAGATGACTGCCTCATCCACTTTTTATTTTGCCTTTTTTCCTGATCCTGAAGAAGTGACAAGTCTGGAGATGTCTTCATGCATAACGTATCCCAAAGTGACAGCTCCACTCTCACTTGGACTGTCTGCACAACCCCACCCTGCGAACTGTGGGATGAAGTAAAAGTGATGCTGGCTGCAGAGGAATGTGTGATTATCCTTCCCTCAGCTTCCTGGTGGGAGCATCCTGATGATTTTTGTGCTGCTGGAACTCTAAACCTGCTTTCTCTGCTCAAACCAGCATTAAGTGAGAGCAGCTGTCAAGAGAAGCTTCAGCCAGATCTGAACCCTCTGCCCTTTCTCTTTGCACTCTGACCCTGGGAAATGAAAAGTTTTGTCTCTTCTGCACAAGTGTAAGTCTTACAATCACTAAATTACTGAATCATGGATCATTAAGGCTGGAGAAGAACCCTAAGATCACCAAAATTTACCATCAAACCAACACCACCACCATACTTCCAATGGTACATACAGACACCTTCCATTTTAATTCACTTGAAAATAATGCTACTACGATTAATATAATTAATAATTAATAATTATTCCCTTCATAATTAGAAAGTGGCAGCTGTTTTTGGGGTGTCTTTAGCACCTTTGAAACCATTTTGAACTGTAATTGTGTACTCAGGCTGGGATGAAGAACAATTAAATCTGTCACTGCCAAATGATTTTTGTGGTACATATTTTCCAGCTGAGCATCAATTTGTTGGCTTAAAGTTGTTTACATTAAAAGCAGTGAATTTACAGTGATCTATGTACATGTTCTGATATCAATATAACTCAATTAATGTATTAGTAAAATTAATTATCTTAATGTATCAACAGATGCATTAATAACAAGCTTTTCTATTAATATATTTCATAGGATAAACAAACCCACTAATAAATGTTCTTATATTATTGACCTTAACAAATTAGCAGAGCAAACATATTTAAAACCTTGAAAGAATTTTAAAGAATTTTAAAGGAACCTTGAAATATTTCTAACAAGTCCCTCTCCACTGCTTAAAGCCATTTTTGAGAAGACATAGAGATGGTTTTTTTCAGCAAAGTCAACTTGCCACATGTCCCAGTGAAAAAATACTTTGTTCTCCTTGTCATTGTGATTGATTTCCTGGACTAGTAAAAAAACCCAAACAACAGAGATTTTGATTCACCGACAATTGCAAAGAAATAATGAGAAATAAGCTGTTTTTTCTGAACTACGCTTATTTTCTTCTCAAACCAGGATGTTAGAAACAGTGGTTGTCCTTCAAGGAAATCTTGGTAAGTGGCTGATGTGAAAGCTTCAATTTTTACAGGAGATATGAAAATCATATTTTTAAGTAGAAGAAACAGAAAGTACTAAATGCTAAATATTCCTCTGCAGAGTGTGAGCCTCTTCAAATCATTCCAATTCTTATACCAAATTTCACCTGTGAATTTTAATTAAGCATTTCTGCTCTTCAAGCAGTGGAAGTATCCAGATTTTAACCAATCTGATTATGGTTCTTCCTTTCAAAGGCACTGAGAGAGAATTTTTTTTGCACATTTTCCTCCCTGGAACGTAGACAACAGTTCCATGTTTCCAAACTGTGCAAACATTTCAAAGGCAAATCAAGGCACAACAAAGGAGAGCAAAATGATAATTTGGAAACAAAACTGAAATACTGTCAACAAAATAATAAACCCCACATTAACTCCATTGGTGTCTGTCGAGAGTTGTTTATGTTTCAGAGAGTATTCTGAAAAAAATCCCAAACCAAAACAAAGAAAAACCTTTCGTATTGTGCCTTTCACTTAATTTTGGATCATTCAGATAGCTGGTAAAAAAATATTTATTATTTTTACACCTCCTTTATGAATTGCATTTCAAAATATTTTGAGTTGATAGGAAATATTGGACTCTAGTTTAACAATTTTTGCTGCATTACCTGTGACATCCTGAGGAGAACAGTGAGCTCTGGGTGGCAGAACAAATGCAGGAAATAAAGGCACGTGGATTTTTAAGAGCTTCACAACAAGTGCTCACTAGAAGTCAAAGTGCAGCCCATGAATGGCACGGTGACTTCTTGGTGTCCTTGTGGATTTCAAAACTCAACTGCTGTTCTTGAAAAGAGAAACAGAAAATCTCTGAGGAAGGAATGATAATTATGCCTGAACCTCAGGTCAGCTTTTCAATACAGACTAATTTAATTGTCTATTCCACTCGTTTAAGTGAAGAGGTGCGGAGAGCTCCACACTGAAAGCAGTTTTTATAGATATAATACATACATTTAGACACTTACCTGCACAGAGCTCTCCTGAGACCCTGCCTGGGGTCTCACAGTGCCATAAGAACGTAAGAAGGACATGGAAGTGTTGGAGCCAGTCCAGAAGTTGCTGAGGGCACTGAGGCACCTCCCCTCTGGAGCCAGGCTGGGAGAGCTGGGAATGCTCAGCCTGGAGAAGAGAAGGTTGTGTGGAGACCTCACAGCAACTTCCAGGGTCTGCAGGAGCCCCAGGGAACTGGAGAGGGACAATTCATCAGGAACTGGAGTGCCAGGACAAGGGGGAATGGCTTCAAACTGGCAGAGAACAGGCTTAGATGGGACATTGGGAAGGAAATCAGCCCTGTGAGGGTGGGGAGGCCCTGGCACAGGGTGCCCAGAGAAGCTGTGGCTGCCCCTGGATCCCTGGAAGTGCCCAAGGCCAGGTTGGACAGGGCTTGGAGCCACCTGGGCTAGTGGAAGGTGTCCCTGCCCATGGCAGAGGTGGAATGAGATGGGCTTTAAAGTCTCTCCCAACCCAAAACACTCCATGATTCCATCATTTGGGGACATGATTTACTGGTGAACAAGGTGGTGGTGCTGGGTTGATGGTTGGTCTTGATGATCTTAAAGGTCTTTTCTACCCTTAGCTATTCTATGATTCCTTGACTTCCATTATTCCCAGGTGTTCTATGATGGGTCTGTGTAAAAACTTTGTAACTTTCTGAGACATCACCCTTCTCTTTCTCACAGCAATTTTACACCCCTGTGGTAGCACTGGGTTTTCCTGAGTGTTAGCTGAATTTTTCCAAATCCTGGGATAGTAAAGAGATAAACACAAGATTGTGGAAAGCCTTGTACTGGAGGTTTTTATTAGGAGTTCAAGACAAGGAGTAGCTATCAAAACAGCTACAAATCCACAAGTGCTCATTTTGTGCTGGATTTCTTTTTGCATTTCCTCTCATTTCTTCTTGTTTCAAATGGTTCTTCATTACCTCCTCGTTTTTGAAATGAACTTTTGCATGCACTCAGCATGGAAAGAAGACAGACAAAAAATGTTCACAGCAAAAACCAGCATAGATTCTTTCATTTAATAATACTATACACTATAAATGCAATTTGGAGGAGGAAAGAGGAGCTGGAAAGAAAAGATCTTGTTTATATCAGTCTTCCTCTTTCTCAGTGTAGTCCACAGGACTCAGCAGCCTGTCCAGAAATGTGCAGGAAAAATGCATCTCTCAGTAAATGAGATGCTCACTCAAAAAAAAAAAAAAAAAAAAAAAAAAAAAAAAAAAAAAAAAAAAAAAAAAAAAGATGACTGAGCTGCAGCTATGAGATGTGGAGGGTGAATTTTAATTTCAGCTCTTTCTGCTGTTGTGAATCCTCTGCACGAGTTGCAAAGTGAAAAAATATTTCTTACTGCTGAAGTAACACCTAAAGACGTGATCTCTATCTCCTAGTTACTGGAGGTTTTTTTCCTCATTACATGTTCCCAACTTCTGTATCCCATTTTAAAAAAGCCACTATTTAGTGAATAATATAAAATCCTAATATTTTTGCCACATTTCCATGTTACAGTCAAATTTTCTGTTTTCATTTGGCAACATGCAGCATGTGTTGATTAGGATTAAGGAATAGGAAAATCTCAAGTCCAGGTGTGGTGCAGTTGCTGTGATATTAACACGTTATTAAACAAATTAAATCTTTAAATCGTGCGGATTCACTGGAATTCCCTTTGATCAGTGTCAGCATTGGGAAGTTGCTTTTCTTATTGCTGTACATTGGAACACCTTCCTGACATAAATACCCTGAGGACTGGGAATGGGCATTAAATCTGCTCTCAGATCCGGAATTTCAGATGAATCCTGGTTAAAGTAGGCCAGCATTAAATGAACTCCACATTTCCCTTGATTGCTTCACCCAGGCTACTTCCATTCTGTGGAAATCCTTTAATAAATTATTTCCAGTATATCAAAAGAGACCTGCTCAAAGGTGCAGGATTCATTTCAGGAGAATCTGAGTGTGTACCTTTCCTGGAAATATCTTTTAGTGGGTAGGGAGCAGAAATGTCTTTCTGGAGTAAATCTGATTTTTCAAAGGCAGATAAAACACCTTTTTAACTGTGGATAAATTTGCTATTTAGAAAATAAAAACAAAGAAAACCAAGAAACCTTTTTGATCTTACTTCATACCCTAAGTATTAAAGCACCTGTGCTCATATGCACTGAAATATTTATCAAACTGTCTGCCACAAGGTGCTCTCTTCTACCTGCAGCATGCAGTCACTAAAAATAAACTATAACGTCCTATTTATTAGTGCCAGCAGTTTATTCCAAAGCTTTTTTTTATTTCTGCTTTCTTTCCCACACTTTAAAACATACTATTGTTTCTTGTAATCACACTGAACTATAAAAATATAGAACACCCTTAAATAAATGGATTTAAAAAAAAAAACCTTAAAGGCCCACAGGCTAGATACCTCTAATTTTCTGGTAATGAAAACCTGACATTCTAATTAGGAAATGTGTGTTTTCTATCAGGTGCCACTGCAATATCTGACTTTCTTCTCCGCCTTGACTCAATCTGCATTTTAAGATAAAATGAGAGGGTGACAACGGCACAAGAACTTTGAGTTGCTTCCTGTTCTGATGCATGCACACTGACAAGGATGTGCTGCCACGAGGAGGGGTTCCAGGGATTCTCTGAAGCAGGGCTTAGTAAGTAAAAGAAGGCTGTGTGTAGCTGGAATTGAATAAATAAATAACAAACAAAAATCGCTAGTAACCCCCAAGGTTTTAATTTATGATCAAATGTATAAAATAAAAAAAAAATGTAAATATTGAGCAGCAAAATCAGGGTCAAGTAAGTACTAAGACATTGTTTTGTGAGGTCTTTTCAGAAATCTGGATCAGACATCTTTCAAGAAAGATCTAGATCTTTTCATCCTTCCCAGTGAAATCTTTCCTCTCACAGCACAAATGCTGTCTGAGAATGATGGTCCTACAAGGCAGCATTGTAAAGGTCTGTACACAGCAGGGAAAGCTGCATTAAAAGTGGTTTAAGAGCTCTTTTTATTCTCTGCCTCTTCTTCCAGGAAAGAGTTGATATTTATCCCCATGGCTTGATAAGGAATTCCGTTTGGGAACTGTATTTCACTGCTGATCACCAGACTTACAGCCCTGCCTTTTTTCCAGCCGACAGGGAAACATTTAAAACGTGAGCACCGGAGCGATTGCTCTGCCAGCTTTTTCTGCTTTACAGTTTCCAGGTTTTCTGTGCCAACTTGACTCCTTTCTGCTTGTTTCAGGGCACTGAGGAGCTCTCCATCAAAGTCTGAACTGGACAACTCTAGTATAACAAGAAATCCTGGACTTCTTTCTGAAATTTCCTGGATGGATGAAGCCCTTTTTTGCCAGTTTTGCATGTTCAGGCTCGGTGTGACTCTGCAAAGGGCTCTGTTGTGGGAAAACCAGGGAGATCAGTGGTTTGAGCTCACAGTGGTGAACTGAGAGCTCCAGACATAGCTCACTGAGCTTTCCTTTCAGCAAATGGATATTGCACAGCACAAGAGCCTGATACCTTCCTGTGACTGAGTCAGTTCACCTCCTCATGCTGCAGGCCCCTCGTATTCCTGTCAGGAAGAAGCAGTGAGTTTTCCTTTGAAGGAAATCAATGAGTTGAGGCTGGGATTTTTAAAAAAATACATCACTGAGATAATTCTTTCTGCTTTCCACTGCAGAGTGGGATGATCCTTTTCTTCAGGACTGCTGCCTATCATTTTGATATGTGCTTTCTGGAGACAGCTTGTTACAGGCATAGAAAACATCCAAAAAAAACCACACCCCAGCAGCAGAGCCCAATTCCTGAATTGCTCTGTAAAAGTGTTCACCACTGCAACAGTAACCACCACCACAACAAAAGCTATTCCATTTCTTAGACTTTTTGGTTTTTTTGCAATAAATGTCTCTTCTTGTCAAATATACAGTTGGGAATCATACTATGCAGAAATCCCTGCCACGAATTAAAACAGTATATGTGTGTCTTTCTATCAGGCTGCAGGAAGTGCTAATGCCACCTTTGCTTTGGGAGGCTGTAATTTCAGGGTTTGGCTCTAGTGCAGCTTGAATAAGGCCCATGATTAACTCTTATTGTTTAATGTATTCACTGTGCTAAAAGCTTTGCTTGCAGAAGTTCAACAAATATTAGATTTTCTGGAAAGGCTGTACAGTAAACATTCGAGCTCTTGGATTAGTATGTACATCCATCAGATGCTTCTCTTCCCAATTAAAAGCACTTTAGAGCTTTTTTTTTTAATGAAAAAAAAAAAAAAAGATACTCTGTGCAGTGCAAGGGAAGGACCAAGAATAATTGACATTCACCCTGTGGAGAGCACATCAGCTGCTCCAAGGAACAGAAAGCTAAAAAAAGCATCACAGACAGGAGTGTTCCCTCCAGCTTGTGAGGAGAGGAAAGCCCTGGGGGAAGCTGACATTCAGCTCTGTGCTGGGAGCAGTGACTTTAACAGCAGCTGGGGAAAGTGACTCCCAACCAGCGTGAATGGCTGGAGGGTAACCATAAAATGCCAGGCAGGAGCCCTTGCAGAGGTAGCCAGGACAGAATGGGGGTGATTTGGGTTGATTGGGGTTGATGGGGAGGAACTGAAGAGAAAGTGGGATGCCAGTGATGGTCTGAAGCAGGTATTTGGCCTCCTGAGTGAACTTGGGAGGGTATTGCTTTTCCACAGCTCTGCTGGAAAAACCCCTTTTTCTGACCCAGAGATGGGGCTCCTGAGAGGTGTTTTAAAGACTTTTATTCCATTTTCAGTCTTGTGAGAAGGGTGAGATGGTACAGATGTTACAGTTCACGCCATCACAATCAGAAGCCAAACTATTTCCTAATTCCAACACATTATGAGCATTTCTTGGCCTGTCAGCTTTTGCCACACAATGCTGCTGATGCTTCTAAGCCAATCATCTATTAAAATACCCCACGTGGTCTTGCTACAATGCATCTCTCATAGTTCTGTTTCTCCAAAATATCTAGTCTATTTGCTAAAGATCATCATTTGAGACTTGTTTCTGGTTCCATTCTCTCTCAACGTCTGTGCTATCCCATGGCCTTTCTAAGTCAGCACACTTTATCTCAGAGTTTGCATACAGGTGCACAAGACTATGTGAGCTTTCAGCCAGGCTTTGAGAGTCCTCCACAAATCCATTTCCCACACAGCCCCATGGCTACTTGTAATGATTCCAAGACTTTGCTCCTCCGTCCTGCAGAGCCTGGCTTGCTGTTTGGCATCTTTGACCTGCACACACCCCCCTGAAATCAACACTGGCTTCCCAGGAGCACTCCCCAGCTGACAAGTGGCCAAAACTGCATGAAGGCAGCAGAAAAATCTGACTGCACATCAACGTTTTTACTATGTAAATATCTGCAGCCCTCAGGGCCCACTGAGGCTCTCCCCCAAAAGCAGCTGCCCCTGAGCAGGGACACCTCTGGAGGCCACCCCTCACACCAGGCATTGGTGGGTTGGTGACATTTTGGCACACATGTAACATTTAAGATACACACAGGGAGCTCACGTGGCAATCTTTGTATCTCCTCCTAACTTCAGGTGTATAAATAGTTGAGTATTCACCACCAACCCATCTGTTATTACTACTTTAATATTTTATATACCTAAATTTCTTGGTAAGAGCTCAGTTACCTGTCTAGTTGATCACATTTGTGTAAGACCTCTCTGACTACACCGTCTTGGGCTGCTTTGTCCAGTGTGTCCCACCCTTGGCAGCACCCCTGTCTTGGGTTGCAATGCAAGGTGTAACCAAAAGTGTGTATTCTATTGCCACTGAAACCAGTTGGGGAGATGTTTTTCTATCTCTTCTATGATCCATCCCTCATAACTCTGGCAGGGAGGGGGCAGGTGTCTTCTGTTAATGGCCCAGCTGTTAAACCCAGCTGGGGCAGTGTTCTTTATCTCTTCCACCACCCATCCTCCCTCAGGGGGATCTTCTGTCCATGGGCCATTGAGGGTCACTGCATGACTGATAAAATTCCATCATCCCATTGGGAGATGCTGCACCCAGCAGGAGGAGCCAGGCATTCCTGCCTGGATCAAACCTGAGATTCAGAACTCCAGCACAGCCTGTTTGCACTGGACTCCCAGAGGAACCAGCCCCATCTCAGCACCACTGGACCTTCAGAGGAAAACTACACCCTCCTACAGGATCATCTCTGCTCCAACAGAGCCACATCTGTCACTGCAGGAGGACTTGATTGGACTGCTCCCAAAACCCTGACCAACAGGGAGTCAGGTTGTGTGCTGACTCTGTCAGTGTTTGCTTTTGTTTGCTTTTGTTTGTTTATTTGCTTTTTTGTACTACTATATTTTTATTTTTAATACTCCTAGTAAAGAACTGTTATTCCTATTCCCATATCTTTGCCTGAAAGGCCCTTAATTTCAAAATTACAATAATTTGGTGAGAGGGGGGGGGTTACATTCTTCATTCCAAGGGAGGCTCTGGCTTTCCCTGGCAGACACCTGCCTTTCCAAACCAGGACAACCCCCTTAGCCTGAGAGGTGGCTCACAGAGCTGCTCCCCGTGGCTCATGGGGTGGGCGTGTTCAGGGACCCCAGGGTCAGGGATGTGCCAGGAGAGGCCTGGGAGGGGCCAGGACGAGGTGCTTGTTCCTTGGGAGGCCGTGTTTGGAGCCCCACCTGCCCTGTGCATCCCCGAGCTCCACTGGATGAATTGGCCTCAGAAGGCTGGATTTGGGCTCCTCCTCCTGCCCTCCGCTCCTGGCACTCCCTGGGGACGTGCAGAGGAGCATGATCACCTCTCAACAAATCACCACTGACATCACCCCTAAAACATGAGGGAGAAAGAGCCTCTGTTCATGGGGCTTCAGTGATAGGGACTCCAAACCCCCAGCGATTTATTTATGCAGAACACCACCCTTGGAAGGCTTTTATTTACTCTTTTCTCCCCTAAGCTGAGCAGTTCATAGAGTGAGGTAAGAGTAGCTGCCCACAGCCTTTTACTTCAGCTTTCACAAGCCCAGCTGTAAATGTACCCTTCAAACATCCTGCTGGCACCGTGAACAACAAATGTACATTGAAATGGTAACGCATAGAAATGTCATTTACACTTGGAAAAGCTTAAATAAAGGAGGGAGTGGCTGAAGGTGAGTTAGCATCCAATTAGTCCCGTAGCATATCTCCAGAAGTCACAGTTAATACCTCTCTGTTACCAGTTGTAACATTCCAGTTAGTTCTTTCCTGATTCTCTTGCCTATTGGGATAAAAAATTTGGTTTCAGGAGGAGTGTGACACAAGCCTGTTGTTTAATGCCCTGGAGATGACCCCTGTGTAGAAATCCAGGGACAGGGACTATCACAGAAACAATCTGAAGGATGAGGAAAAGAATCTGTGATAGAAGCATTGGTGAAACTGTTGAGGACTTAAAGTTATAAATAAACTTGGAAATCTGAAACTCTTAGCTACTTCCAATGTTTTGAAGTCACTAAACTGGGAAGTCCTGTTGTTGGCATATTTATATTTTGAATAAAACCACATTTACTGATTAATCTTTTCACTGCAGACTTATCTGAAGGTGCAGTGGGGGTGGAACAAGATGGTCTTTAAGTTCCCTTCCCACCCAAGTCATTCTGGCACTCTGTGATTGTATCAGCAGTCACAGATGGCTCTTCCTTGCAATGTAAAGTTGTTTTCCTCACATTTCTAGTTAGGCTGTACCAAGAATGTTGTTAATAGTGTAGAATCATTTCAACATGTGAACACAAAAAAGAAATAAAAAAAAGAAAAAGAATAAAAAGCTGAAGGGAATGGAAGCATTTTCTAAGATAGGATACAAGAGACTTGTAGGATAGTCAAAATCTCTTCCTAAAAGCAATAGAAAGTTATGACATAATCAGAATAATGTGAAATCACTGAGGAGAGGTCTTGAAATAAAACAAATTAACAAAGATGTAAAAAAAAACCCTACCAATTTTTTGTGGTTAGCTAATTTTAAAAAACTGCGGTTTTTTGCTAGAGGTACAATATGGGATACTGCTCGCTGATTTTGGCCTTCATGCTCACTCCCTGTGTTCTCTGTTGCATGTGTGAATTACCAAAACAAATGTTTTGCCTTCTCTGCTGTCAGTACTCTCTAAAAATGCAGCTGTGCTATCAGTGCAGTTATTAGAGACATGAATTGTGTCTCCCTGAATAAGCTGCATGCATTATCTTCCATGGATGTGTGAACAGGACGCCAGATCCCTGGCAGTTTAGCAGGGCTAGACAACTTGTCTGTGGGCAGAGGGACCAGAACCTCGTGCTAACAAGAGAAGAGAAGCTGGGGGCTTCTGCAAGCCAGGTGAACTCTGTGAAGAACCCTCCCTCCTTTTGGTTTCGGTGGTTTCCTGGTTGTTTGTTTTTCTTATTAAGCATCACTGGGCTCCTTTCCCCTCTAAAACTACAACAAATGGGGTTCTCTGCCCTGTTTACACTGCAGAGACACGACACCAGATGGGGCACCCAAGCCCAGAGCTGGGGGAAAGTCTGTTCCAGATGGCAAAGTGAAATATTGCTAAATATGCCTGCAAGGTATTTGAGCACAGCATGACAGACAGCCAGAACAAACAGAGATGGGGGGAAAGCAGGATAAACAACAGCTGAGGAAAGGCTGCCTTTTTGTGGATGCTCCAGCCTCGCTCCAGCCTGTGTCTAAGGAGACATATGGAGAGGATGCTTAGAGCAGGGAACAAGACAAAGAGGTGGTAAGGCAGCTCTGGAGATGGGCACTGCAGCTCAGCTCCAACTGGAACAGTCCCACCATCAGGCTGGTTTTTAAATAACATGGAAATTTGGTTATAACAGCTTTGGGGATTTGGGTTTCTAGGGAAGGCAGCGCATTTCCAGAGAGATTGCCCTGGGTGTTGCTAAAAACATTCTTTCATTGAATTACCTCTCTAAATCATTTTGGCTGTGGTTGTGCAATGAGCACAGGTCATGGGGAAGGTCCAGAAAACACCAAGATGTGTCTCCTTTCAGATGCATCCCCTTGGATTCAGATGCCCTGTGCCCAGCTCTTGCAAAGCTTGTTAGTTTCTGGGATGAGCTATACGCTTGGCAATTTTTAATTCTTTGTTTGAGATTTTCTGGTTTTCAATGCCTTGATGCTTCAGCAAGGCTTCTCTACTGACTTCTTTCCTGGTGTGTTGCCAAGAATAATTAGAAAATCCCAGGTGTCTCACCTTCTAGAAGAGGATGAACTATGCTGCAGATATTTTAAGCACGGAAAAGACTGTATAAATTGTGAAATTCTTAAACCCAGATTAGAACTCTGTTGTTTTAACAAGTCGTTGACCGAAAAAAATTAAGGAAGTGTATTATAAAATGAAAAAAAGCCCAAGGGCTGAACTAAAAGGTGATTTTTTTTGTTCTTTTCATGGAGCAATAGTAAAATACAGAATCATAGAAACATGGAATAGTTTGTGTTTGAAGGGACCCTAAAGCCCATCTAATTGCACCCCCTGCCATGGGCAGGGACACCTTCCACCAGCCCAGGGTGCTCCAAGCCCTGTCCAGCCTGGTCTTGGAGAATTCCAGGGATCCAGGGGCAGCCACAGCTTCTCTGGGCACCCTGTGCCAGGGTCTGATATCTAGACAGTTTTATTGCCAGTATTTTAGGTGTTAAGGAATCTTTTAAAGGTAATACTTTATTTCTGTAGGAAAATAATTTCTCACCACCCTTTGTCTAACTGCTTTTCTCTTATAAGTCTCTTTCTCCAAACTGAGGCTTGTTTTCTTGTCTTCAAGGTGAAGGCCACCACCTTCAGTGAGTGGACTGAAGGAAGGACTGGGGAAATGTGGTGGTGCATCATCAAGTACTGTGTGATACAGGACAGTCCTGAGAGCAGAGCCAAGGGGAAGAGGGACCATATCACAACTTTATATATCGTCCTGTTTTTATAAAAGCCTCTCTGAGGCTTTCAGGAATTTCACAAGAGCATCGGCTGCTTTGGGAGATAAAATCTCTCATCTACCAGAGGGGATGAATGCCACCATCCCCACCCTGAGTGCCTAAAGTCACAGGCATTAAGTTTTTTGGGAGAGCAGCATTGCTGTCAGCAGCTGTGCTGCCGTGTAGTGAAAGATTAATGCGATCCATGAGAAAAAGACAAGGAATAAAACACAACCCAGAGGCAAGAGTGCTTGTGATGTTGTGCTGGTCTTCACTCTGAGACTGTTTCTGTAGCTTTTTATTAAACTTTGATTAGCTGTCAGTGCATTCTAAAGACCATACCAAGCTGCTCAGCTTTCTGGAGGGCACAGTGTTTCTAAAGTTCTCTGGAAGCAGAGATCTGAGCTCACTGGGGATGCTCAAAAACAAACTGGGAAGCACTTGGAGTTGGTTATTGCCTAACCTTGGGGTTAGTTAGGAGAGACTGTGCAGGACTCTGCTGCAGACTTCAGCAAAGCAGAATTTATGAAGTAATATTGGGTGCCACAGAGTGGTGGAAAGTGTTGGGGTTGGAATGGGAGCAGTAACAGGACTTGGGGGGTGGAAAAACAAAGGCAGGCCATTGTCAGGATTGAAGGATTATGGCATGATGCTGCTTTGGAAATTACAGCTTGCACTGTCCAAATTCTCCACCAGTTCTTGGATCCAAATATTAAAAGGAGCCATTCAGGTCAAATCCAGATGAAAAACCACATAAGCTAAAGTGACACAGCTCCCATGCTAAGACTGGAATTCCAAGTTTCCCTGAAGTCCTTTAGGTTTAATCCAGGAACCATTATTAGTTCTTTCACAGTGACAGGAACATTTACAACTCCACCATTCTCCCTGCATTTGTTCACCCCTGTCACCTGTTCCTCGGGGTCCTGAGCTCAGTGGGAGCAGTTTCCTGAGGATAAGGGAGGGATGGGGTGCAGGGAGCAGCCAGCCTCCCAAGGCTTTCCCAACCACAGCATGCTGATATCTGGGGCTTCCTCCTGTTCCTGCTGAGTCTGCTTGAGCTCACCCCTGTAGGAGTGCCAAGATGTGCTGCCTGCTTTGTAGAGCTGCAAGCTAAAACCTTATGCCCCAAACTTACTACCTATTTGACATATTTTAGGCATGCATTTATTAGTGGTTTATCTTTACAGCCCCGGGACCATGGCATCATGCTGTGCTCCGACTTTAAGTCATCAGCTTGCCCCCGGTGTTGGCATTTTTGGGAGCCTCTGTAACATTCCTGCTTGGTTTGGTTGTTGGTTTTATCGAGGTGAGTTTTGATACCGACCTTTGTAGTTGCGGTGTTTTGCCGATCACCTAAATTATGTTTTGTTTACACAGCCTAATCATGTGGATGCCCTTCTTCTGGGATTGTTAACAGCTCGTTCTGGAGAAACACTGAGCTCTTAGAAGGCACACAGGACCAAATGCTTTGGGAATTAATTGCCATTCCCACCACACCAGTCAAATCGGGGGTACAGACACAATTATTTCACGTCACATTCATGGTGCTTAGAATTTCTGCTCAGTAATAAATACGTGGAGTACAAATGTGTCCAAGTTTTGGTAAGATTTACCCTGAACATTTCCAAGAGGAAAAAATACCTGACATCAAATATAACAACTAAATAAAATAAAATTAAAACTCTGTCTATAGTTTAGTTCCTTGCAAATATTGATCAATAATGTTGATCAGAGCTATTTAAACTTTTTTTTCCAAATTATCCAACATGACAAAACCTGTGGTGAATTACAAACAAAATAGCACAGAGTGCTTTGGAGCTTTTTTGGACTGTAAATGTGGTTTTTAATGAAACACGTTAAATTGATTGGTATTAAATATGAGAATGATTTATGCAAAGAAAACAGTTAAAAGAGCACAGCTCTGCCACTCTGGGATGGCTGTCTAAGCATTATAGTGTACATAAATTCTGCTTTGGTTCATTCCATCCTGTTAGCACAGTACATTTCAAATGGGAAGAGGGCAGTTCACAATATTCCTTTCTCTCCTGTTCCCTGCTCTTTCACTCTTGCTTTTGCACGCTGTAGGAATTTGGAACTCCACAGGGATTTTCTACATCCCTAAATAAAGGAAAAGACATAGGAATATCTCACACTAAACCTGTCATAAATGGAAATACAGACATGTGCTTGACTTTCTGGAGAAAGCAGAAATGTCTGTTCCTTTCTCCACATATAAAGCTCCAGGAGCAACACTTTGGATCTGATTTACAGGAAGGGTGGAGATACAAGGCCACTGTTAAAAGATGGGGACAACCTCAGTGTTTTGAGGTTTTTCTTGTGTTCTGAAGAAGAGCAGAAATTCTTGAAAAAGTCCAGAAGAATTAATGGGAGCAGACCAGAGGTTATCTCATTACCTTGGGGGCCAGGAAGGGAGGATTTGAAACAGCAGTGCAGATGCTGATTAATGTAAGAGGTTAATAAAGGGCAGGATACACAGAATTATCTCATAGTAAGGGCATTCAACTTAAGGAACTAAAGGCCTCAATAAGAAAATTATTCACAATTATTAACATTCACTGATTCTGGTGAATATGCAGCTGTGTTTTTAAGTGCCTGGAAAAACAAGAAACTCTTGTTTCAGGGCAAAATTAATCAGACTTAATAAAAGTAAAAGGCTGAGGATGCATGGTCAGCCACCTGCTACTATTTGCTTTGTTCACTGAAAAATATTTTCTTAGAACTATGCTCTATTTTTATTGTTATTTTTAAAATTATTATTATTGTTTTCCCTAATTTGTCACCTTCCCCATACAGGTCACAGAAAATATTTTCTTAAAACTATGCTTTATTTTTATTGTTATTTTTTAAATTATTATTATTATCATTTTCCCGAATTTGTCACCTTCCCCATAGAGGTCTTCCACCTTCTGAAATGCATTGGAATCCATGAGTTAAAGAAAGCCAACAGAAAGGTGTTGACTAGATTGAAAAGATAAGGAAGCAAACTATTAAAATTACCCATAACAACCATATTTTAATTTACTAAACCCATTCCAGCCTAGGAGGCCCTTTAATCTTCTCACTGATCCAAAGATCCAGAGATGGAGTAAATGCTGTCTCCCACGGAGTGGCCAGGACAGTTAATCCCATCATTTCTTCCCCTTGGAGCATTTCACTGCTTCGACCACGTAACAAGAATTAGGAAGAGGGGGAATGGCCTCAAGTTATACCAAGGGAGGCTGGATATTAGGGAAAATTTCTCCACTGGTAGTCAAGCACTGCAATAGGCTGTCCAGGGCCATGGTGGAGACACCATCCAAGGAGTGCTCAAAAAACAAGCGGATGTGTCAGTTTGGGATGTTGTTTAGTGACAGGGTGGGTTTTAGTCAAAGGTTTGATGGGCTCGGAGGTCTTTCCAGCCTTAATGATTCCATGATTCAGAGGCCTGACCATCAGCAGTGGTCCAGCACACACTTCTGCTGGACATGCCTGGGTGTGGATGGGAAATTCCAGGAAAGCTGGGAAGGGAGGAACAGGCACACCTCGGAGTGAGAACATTGCGTCAGCCTGGCTTTGGCCCCCAAATTTTACACCTTAACGAAAAAATTCCCATAAATTGCAACGTCATCTGCAGACTGAGAGGAACTGATTGTTTTCTAGATCGTGGTGTTCAGACGAGACTGTAAATTCTTAGCCCTTGTGAATTTCAAGTTACAAGTCCAACCCAATTATGTGCCCAACCTGCAGATATGAAGATATTTAAAATTAACAATGGAGTCTGTTCTTCGTTTTTAGTATTCCTGGTAATTACTTCTAATGAAATCATCTCTTTGATATCCATAACATTAATTTTTGAAGAAAATCCTATGGACCACACATGGAAGTGCTCAAAGTGTGGAGAAGTGGTGCTTAGACTATGGTCCTGGTACCATTAGATTAATGGTTGGATTCATCTTAAAAATCTTTTCCAGTACAAATATTTCTATGATTCTATAATACCTTTGAATAAACCTCTAGAATTATTCTTTTGTAATATCCCAAGCTATGATTTGTTTCTTGAGCAGCTTGTCTCGTGCCACTGCATCATTTCCCTTATCCTCATATCTTGAAATTTGAGTATGAGAAATAGATGGGTTCCTAGAGGAGAGGAATTGTGGTGGATGAGACAGCTCTGAAGCCAATTACAGGTGTAATTTAAAGGAGGAAAAATTCCCTTTCTAACCTGTGCTCATTGAAAGCAATCATCAGGTAGGACTGGATCCTGCTGAAGCAGCTTCTCACTGATTTCAGGGTAACCAGATTCTCTTTAATTAGTTTTTATTTATTTCAGGATAATAAAAACTAACATATGCGGCAATTTAAAAGCATCCTTCTCCTTTTAATGCATTAAAGTGGAAGCAGAGTTCCTTTGCATAATTGCATTAGTAAACAGATTAATTTACATTTTAATTTACATTAGCAGTGTAATTGGGATTCCAAAGTGTAATATACAGGAAGGAATGAAAGCAGGAGCAAAGTCCCGCAGCTACTAAAGGATGGAGATGCCAGACTCCAATTAAGACATTCTTTTGTCAAGCCTTATCTCTGAGGTTTGCAAGATTAACTTGAAACAAAATGGCTGGCTTTTATCTCCCCTGTTATTGGTTTTAATTCCACAACTTAAAAGGATTCCTTTGGAGATTTATGTGAGGAAGGCAATTTCTTCCCCTGCGTCTTCCCAGTACCACTGGCCCTATTTTGGGATAAATGGTGTAGCTAAAAGGAACGTTAATTCTGCCTCAGTGCCCCTTGCTCTTGCCTCAGAAAGGTTTCATTTATAAAGCTTTATTTTTGAGAGCAGTTTGTTTACTCTGAGGCTGCACACTGAGGAACACATCCCACAGGGCTGGTTACGTTCTGTGACAAGTAAATACATTGGTGTCCTGCAAGAGCACAACTCTCTGTGCAAAAAGATGAGTGGCCAGCTCCCATTTCGGGAAGCTTAGCCCTGAGCATTTGTACACAACATGTGGCATTTGAGCCAGCAGCATGCCCTGGGGCCAGTGGGATCCTGGGGACAGCATTCCCAGCTGGTCAGGGAGGGATCCTGCCCCTGTGCCAGCCCTGGGGGCACCTCTGCAATGGCCCCAGGCCCACGGGCAGGGCCTGAGCCCAGCAATTCCCCTGCACAGGGACACAACTTCTGTCCTGGGCAGTGCCAGCGCTGAGCAGAGCCCAGAGAGGCTGTGCAGTCTCCTCCTGGGGATACTAATTATTACAGTAGCAATATAAGTACTAACGCCTTGTGTACTTCACTGTGCACAACAAATGATAAATAACGCCATCAACTTTTTCTTTTCATTCAAGAAAGAGGGGGATACGTGGGAAATGGATCTGTAGAGAAAGCCTGACAGAAGGCTCACATAATATGCATCTGTATGCAAACTCTGAGATAAAGTGTGCTGACTTAGAAAGGCCATGGGATAGCACAGACATTGCTGAGAGAGAATGGAACTAGAAACAAGTCTCAAATGATGGCCTTGCAAATAGACTAGATACTCTGGAGAAATAGAACTATGAGAGATGCATTGTAGTAGGACCCACAAGGGGTATTTTTAAGATGATTGGCTTTAAGGCATTAACAGCATTGTGTGGGAAAAGCTGACAGGCCAAAAAACACTGATAATGTATTGTAATTGGGAAATAGTTTGGCTTCTGATTTTGATGGTATGAATTATAACATCTGTACTGTCTCTCCCTTCACGTGAGGCTGAAAATGGAATAAAATCTTTTAAAACACCTCTCTGGAGCCCCATCTCTATGTCAGAAAAAGGATTTTTCCAACCCCCTGGTGAAGTTAATCAGTTTCCAGGGGTGTAGAACCTGAAAAAAAGAAAAAACCCAGCTCGATGGCATATTAAAGGTGGGAAATTCCTGGTTTTCAATACCAAAACCCCGAATTTGACGGGTGCCCAGAGCACACAGGACAGGTGCCTCAGTAACATGGCTGAACCCAAGCAGAGCCTGGAGATCCAGAACTCTGTTAAACCACGAGCACTGCACACTTTGGGGCCACTGTGGCTTTTTGATGCAGTAACAGAACCTAGATGGGCGTGGGGGTGAGTTAGTCCTTACAGGCAGAAATCAGTCCGAGTAAAACAGTCAGGCCTCAGGTGGCTTGTTTAAAACTACTGTTAATATGGGGATTTTGGCAAATTTACTCAGGATTCAATAGTCAAATCTAGTCAGAAGAAAGTAGATAAAAAACCCCATACACAGATTTCTATAGAGCTGCAGGCTGACTTGGGACTTGTGCAGCGTCCTGTTTTTCACCAAGCATCATCCTAAATGGTCCAGAGGGTGTTTAAAAATCCTGCTGGGAGGAGGTATGATGGAAATCTTGCTGGAAGAAGTCTCACTGTGACCTCCAGCAAGGTATAGGTAGGCTTAAACAAAAAACATGGCATTAAAAACAGTATCCAAAATATGGTTACACCTTTGGAAATGATATTGTCTTTGGCTATTTTGGTGTGCAATCTTTCAAATTTAGTGAAATATTGACTTCATGTGGCAGTCCCACAACTGTCCTAAAGGGAATATTTTAATCAATGTTGAGCTTCCCTGTCTCAAGCTCACTGACTGCCCCTTCACTATTAATATCAAACCTGATAAACTGATATTTCCTAATCTAATTTCTTTATAGAGTTCATTGCCATCCTACCTGGTTGCTTTCACAGGATTTTTATATTTACACTCGTTTTCTCACATTCTCTGATTTATATTAACCTGATGAGTGTTTCCTCACAGTAATTGCTTTCACCACTCCTGTCTGAAAGTCCACATTGCACAGGATCTTCTTGGAAGGGGGGCGGCGAGTAAATGAGGCTTCATGCACATAATGATGTTCAGTAGTTATTGTTCACGTTTTTTCTGCTGCTACAGAATCAAATAAAACATTTGAGAGTTTCATTATCTTACACAGTTTGATAGAGAACTTGTGGAAGAGAATTACTCTGATATCAGAGTCAGTTATCACAAGATAGTAGAACCTTCAAAACCAAGCAAAACCAAGTAAGGATTCAAGTGCTCTGGTGCCATAATCCAAAATTATCTGGAAATTACTCTCTTCCAGTGGGTGAAAAAAAGTCATTCTATAGTGCACTGCAGGATTGAGGTTTTCATTTATTTAGCCTTTAGGAACAGCTTTAAGTGGATGAGCTTTCTAATAAACTTTAAGACATATCTGGGTTTATCTTAAAAATATACTTTAAAGGGACATGCCAAGCAGCAACCTCTCTGGTGCCTCACTCAAACTGCTGAGTGAAGTCTCTGTTTTATGAAGGAGGATAATCCTAATTCCAGGCATGACTGGATTGTTTTTCCCTAGCCTTGAGTATCTATTAATACATAGGAAATATACAGTTTGGAGACAAAAAAAGAATCTTCCAATGATCAATATGTGATCATATGGCCTAACTTTGCTGACATATGAGCAATACCCAAGAAAATAAATATCCTGTACAATATCTAACTAAAATAAACCACAAAACTAAGTCAGGCTAATCCTTAGAATTCCTTCATGATTCCTGTGCTCAGCTATCAATGTCTCATAGGGTGCTTCCAATATTTACTCTATGCTTGTCTACAGTGACCTCAAATAGTTATTTGGAAAGAAATGGAACTCTAATTCAAAATCACTCTCTGATACAAAGCTTTCTCTTGGTTAGTAGCACTTATTTTTAAAATAGAAATATTTAAGTATTCCATCTTAATTTAGCTCACACTGAAGTGATGGCGAGTGAGCTTTGCCATATTTATGGCACAGGGTACACTGTGGGCCAGGGAATCTGTGTCTGAGCAGGGTGTGCCCCACCACATCAAAACCAATTCTGTTCCATGTCCACAGACAGGAACATCCTTGGAATTTGCTTATTTCCCTTTGGCTGTGGTGTAAGGATGCATCCACATACGTCTGGCAAAACACTCAGCCACACATCTGGTGTTTCCCTTGCTTTGTCTCCCGTCCTGTTGTGATTTTTCAGTGACACAAGAAGACTTTTGACTTCAGCTGAATTTTACCAACGTACACAGCCACCACACATCACATGCTGCTCAAGCATTAAAATTACACCAAATAATTCCTGAGAGCCTTTGCAGTAGAATTTTTTGGTTAATTAACAAATTCAGTGTGCCATAAAGAGATAGGATTGGCTGCAGGTCATAATGTGATTTAATCAGCCAGTGAACATTGGGGTTATTACATCATCATCATCACATTCGGGCTGACAGTAATTAATCAAGTAAAAATGAGCCACTGAGTGTGACACAGACAGGACCTGTTGCCACAGTCACCCAATGTGACATTGCTGAGATAAACTCCAAGCTCAATTCACCTGGAGTAAGCATTTCTTCCCTGGATATGCCAGCTTACTTCGAGGTTCAAGGTTTATTACAGAGCCTGGTCCACTTTTAGTGGTGCTTTATATCATGCTGTGCTTAGCTATAAATGAAACAAGTTCAAGAAATGAGTCTCTGTTCCTCAGTCCTCTGCATTGTATAGTATCTGTACAAAAAATCCGAATATGTATTTAAAAAACAAGTGAATTCAGCGTTCAAGAGACTTGCAGGATGTAATTTTTTTTAAATACAGAACAGCTTTGCTGCAGGGGCCACAGCCTGGCTGCTCTATATCCTCTCTTGCAGTCTGTGGACTGACAAAAAATAAACCATCCAACTTTTTGTGCCAGGTGATGGTTTCAGCAATGCTTTTAAAGGGCTGCCAGTAGCTGGTGCTCTGGATGCTTGCAGAAACCTCCTTTGAAAAGTCATCTGTTGACAAATGATGTCTCCTCCTCGTCCCCAGGGATGTGACCCTTTCCTTGAGCTCGCCTTGGACACTACATTATTATTTCATGTCTTGCAGCTCACTTTCCTGTGGTAAGAGAGTGGTTGATCATGTCATACCTGAACTGTCAGCCTGCTGCAGTGCACTGTTGCCTGAGGGACTCAAAGGGATGATTCTCATTAACTCTTCATGAAAGTCAAAACCTTCCATAATGCATCTCCAAGCCCTGTGCTGGTGCTTTGCTGTTCCTGTGTGGAGCACACCTGATGGACAGATATTGCTGGCAGTCTCCCCTTTCCCTGTGCTGTTACCTCAGCTCTGCTTTGGCTTTTCATCTGCTGTGAGATTCTTCTGAGCAAATGTTTATTAAATCCTTTTACAATGAGGAAAAAATAACTCTAAGGTTATTCAAAACAAGCTGATGCTTTCCATCTTGAGTAGCCTTTGAGGGAAGTGTTGCAGTTATAGGTATTTAAAGTCTTATAAATCTATGAACATCAAAGACCAGAGGCATTCTTGACTTCTAAAGCAAGAACCAGGAAAAGGTTCACAAAGTAGGTATTTCCTCCAAATTCTCATCCCAGGGGAATCTGCTTTACCAGTATCAAAACTATCCTTCACAGTCAGTCCCAAATAGGACAAATACTGTGAGGGTTGCCCAGAGAAGCTGTGGCTGCCCCTGGATCCCTGGAAGTGTCCAAGGCCAGGCTGGATGGGGCTTGGAGCAACCTGGGACAGTGGAATGTGTCCCTGCCCATGGCAGGCGTGGGACTGGATGGGCTTTGAAGTCCTTTCCAACCCAAAACATTCCATGTTTCCATGATCCTGTGAAATCCCTAAATGTCAGCACCTATAAATACTAATAATAGAAAGATTTGTTCTCTTAGAGCCAAAAAACTGACCTGTTTGGTTGTCACCCAATATTGTGTCTGCTGTTGGTAACCAGAATTCAGTTTTCACTGAAGGCAATGTAAGAAATAAATATGATGTAGGACTCAAAAAAAACCACACAAAAAAACAAACAAAAAACCAAACCAACCAAACAAAAACACACACAAAAACAAACAAAAACCCAAAAACAAACACACAAACAAAAAAAAAAAAAACAAAAAAAAAACCCAAACCAAAACAAAACCAAAAAACAACCAATCCCCAAGCAACTCTCATTACTCTCATTTAAAGTAAGCTTGTTATTATTTGGAAACGTTTGAGAAGTTTTAAATGCTTTATAAACACATCCAGAAAACTTATAAACTAAATATCAGATCTCATCAACAAACGGGGCTTCACCAAGAAACAGCCTTTCCTGACCATCCTGGTGACCTTAGATAGTGATACACCCTTAAAAATTATGGTTTATGTTGGAGGGAAGGGTTTGAGGCTAGTGCCAGGATTTAAATAAGCAGCCATGGCTGTCGACGTAGGATACGAAATGAAGAGACGCAAAGTCGGTGAAGTTCTGAAAGCTAAAAACTGTTTTATTTTAAATTTGACTCTTTTACATAGTATTTTAAACATGCCCAGTGATTGGTAGGCAAAGTTAACTCCTCTCCAATCCCATTGGTCAAGACAGATGTCTATCAAGAGATCTCCTCTAAGAAGGAATGAAAACAAAGATAAACCTAACATAAAAAAGTCTCTTATTTACAGCAAAATCTATGGGAAAATATTTCCCAAAAATACAAACATCAGAAGGCTGAAAAACCAGGGTGACACACGGCCACCTGCAGTTATTGCAGACCTGGAGTTCCTGTTGTGCACACGGAATAACTCTGGTAGCACAGAGTGCTCCGGGAGTTGGACATTGTGACTCTAATTGCATTTAACAGTCCATTTAACATTTTCAACCTCATGTATTCCACAAAGTGGTCATACTGATTTGATTTATATATATATATATAAATGATTTTTTGTTTTTTATGTTACATTTTCTTCCATATATTAAAACTTTATCTGGGAAACCTTTCCGTGCACTTCTGAGAAAATGATAAGTTACAAAACTTGCAGCCAGACCCGTTCAGTGGAAGGTTCACATTTTTACCACCCATGCACACTCTTAACTCAAACAGAAACACACTCTAGTACTCTGTTAGCTAACAAACTAAAATATCCTATGTAATCTGATCTGCCCAAGAATGTGACCCACCTCTCTATCTTTTGTTGTCTTCTCTAAATCCACGTTCTTACCTCTTCCTTTTTAATTTAGTGAGTCATGTAGCTCCAAATGCTCAAATTGTCACTGTACTATAATTTAATTCATATACATTCCACAGCTCATTTGACATCGTTAATGTCAAGATTGAACGGCCTCTTACAAGCAATGATTCAGTAGCACAGCACATTCATTATTATGTTTGTCTTTCAACAGACTTTCCTTCATTTATCTATCAGCACTGGAAGTTTCTCGTGAAATTTCACCGTTTATTGGCGCAATAAGTGATCCGTGAACATCTGCTTTTTTATTTGCTGTTTGTTTCAGGAGCAGTCCTGAGGCAGGTTGAAGTTCTGTCAGCACAAGAGGGGAGCTGATGTTTCGTTTATGTGTACACTCTGCTTTTTTGGGGTATTGCTTTTACCTTGCCTTTGATTGAAACTGAATTTACAGCCTCTAAATTAAGAGCTCAGATTTGGAAGGACTAAGTCTGCCTAATTAGGCAGGACTGAGCAGTAGGATCTGGTTTAAGTGAGGCAAGAGCTGTATTGGGAGGAATTTACCTCTCTAAAGTGCAGGTGCTGAAGGTTCTTTCATGGAATCAGTAAAACCTGAGAAAAAATTAAATGAGATGTGACCAAGTGCTTCCGCTTTTCCCAGAAATTTTGCTAAATAAATTTACTAATTATAATTATATAAGTTTTTTTTTTCCATTTTAAAGAATTTACACACTCTCACGAGCAAAGATTTAGCCCTTTCGACCTGAATATTTGTGTCTTCATCATGCAAGGGGATTATTTGTATAATAATAATAACCTGTGCCAGTGCCTCACTGCACTCTCAGAGAAGAATTTATTATGATGTCTTTCCCATGGATTTTATTCTTGGATTATTTAATATAATTATTTAATAGTTACTACAACTAGCTCAGAGATTAGGCCACAGCTGGAGTAATCCGGCATTAAAAACCTGCCTCTAGAATAACCTTTAAATGCTTAATATTGTCTCTATTAATATTAATTTTTTTATATGTGTATTAACTGCTATCTTAGCCTTAGGTTCTTAATATATCCCTGAAACCTTCAGTGTTTTCAGTGTCTTCACCAGCTGCCCCTGAAGACAATACAAGATCAGTTCTGAATATAAAACATCTTTAACCAGTAGCAGTTACAGATGAGGAATCAAAGGCAAAATTAGTGATTAATCTTTTCTTTTCCTTTTTGTTCCCCTTCTTTTTTATCAGAGAGTGTCTTAGACAGAAATAATGTAATTTGATAGATACTATAGGAAAAAAATTAATTTGTACTGTGTTTTATCAATCTGTACATGAGGGGGTTTTACCAGCAATGATTTTATTGAACTGAATGAATGCAACAAAGGAATAAAGCAAGCAGTTCTATTCAAAGCACTCAAGTAGTCACCGTTCTTCCCTGAAACTGAGAAAACTGGGAAAATCCCCCAGCTGTGCAAGGGTATGTGGAAGGAGACAGTCTGATTTCTGGTCAAGGAGGTTTTCAATGCAAAAAAAAAAAAAAAAAAATTAAAGAACATAGATTTAAACAAGAAGATTCAGGAAAAAAAGCCAACCTGAGAGCAGAACAAACCTGGTCTGAGATGTGGGCTGAGAGACAGCTTGTTTTGCAGTAAGAGTGTCTAAGGAAGAACCTTGCCAAACTGGGATTACAAGGGAAAAGAAGGAGACAAACACACAGAGGCACAAATCATCACCTGATTTGGGTGCTCAGCATCAAACTCAGCCGCTGCCTTGGAGAAATCATTGCCTGCACCTGTGACTGGACACTGTGCTGGGGCTGGTCCTGTTTTGTGGGTCCTTTTCAGGACAAGGCAATGAGATCTCAGTGTTTAAGAGCCTTTGCTGCAGGCCAAGGGTGACTGTCCCTTCCTTGTAGTGCCAGGCATGTCCAGGATCACATTCCCTCTGGTGGGGTGGTCTTTCACCTGGCTTAAGTCATCCTTCATGCATTCCAGGAGCCTCCTGGATTCCCTGCAGCTCCTTTCCAGCAGATGTTGGAGGGGCTGGAGCCTGGGACCACGACACTCCTCCAGCTGGAAAAAGCAGTCCTCATCAATCAGCTCCCCGTGCTCAGGGATGAGCCAACAGAAGGAATTTTGGTGTTTGCATAAGAGTGTGTGAAACAAATTATCTGATATCAAGAGGAGGGGCTGTGTAAGACTTGCTGGATGTGTCAGAGAAGAGCTGTTAGTAGGGAAAAGAGGGATTGGGGTGGATTTGGGAAGGAACCACCATAGACAACAGAGGGAAAAGGAGGTAAAAGAGAAGATCATGTACAGGCATGTTGCTCAGGACAGTGGGAAGATCTCCTACGTCCCCAAATCCACCAGAGCCAGGTACCTCTAACGCTTTCCTGGTTGTGTTTTCACTGCTCAAAACAGAAAAATTAAAAATATTTTTAGCTTTTGGTCCCAGAGATGAACCACAGTTAATTAAAGGTGAAAATACCGCCTGGCATAACTTCAGAAAAGGCTCAGTACTGCGTCCTCAATTCTGCCCTGCAGGAGTTTTCTTGCTCCCATTTCCAGACATAACTTTTGGATGTGCCAGAGCTGTCAGCTCAGAGCTTTCTTTTCCCAGCCTGGTTGTTTAAAGGTACTAGCAGCATTCCCAATGCCATTTTAAAACCCACACAGCTCTGGGAGTTTTGGAACCTAATTTCTGATGTCTAGAATATTGCCTGAGGGAGATGCTTTATAATCGATGTGGGAAAATCAGTTTCACCCTAAAATGTGAGGTCAAGGAATAAACAATGCTGTGCTACTGAATAATTAAGGCAGGACATGACTTTCATCATGAAGTTGGAGAATCCAGCTGCCAGGTTTGTGAGTAAAGAACAGGTAAATGCAATCTGAGAAAGACTTTAAAAATTTTTAGCATGTTCTGGTATAAACAAGGATGGAGTTTGGGGGTTTTTTTAAAAGTATTAGATCTTGAGGAAAAAGGAGGAAGGACTCTGGCTGCAATCCCTCCTCAGAGTGGCTGAGTGAGCAATCAAAATTATTCAAATATTTTTAAAAAGGTTTTAAAATCTTTTTCCTTCAGGGGGAGAAAACAGGCTGAGAGGACTGATGGAAAGGAAAGGAAAGGAAAGGAAAGGAAAGGAAAGGAAAGGAAAGGAAAGGAAAGGAAAGGGAAAGGGAAAGGGAAAGGAATTTAGATACACACACATATGTCTATATAGTCCCTCCTCTCAGTCTTCTTGGATTTTTTTTTAAATTTTCCTTTCATTTCACAACAAAAGGCATCTTCTCTTGGGAGGAACAACAATTCAAACATTTCAATATTAGATATACTGGAAAATTTTAATTTTTTGGTAAAGACATCTGGATTAAAGAAGGTAATGTTGGGTTTCAAGTTTGCTCTGCATTTCTTTCTTGATGTTACCTTCAATTTCAAATTTGTATTTCACTGCATTCAAATAGAAAGGAAAATTAAGTGCAGTGAGCGAGCCTTGGACTATTGGGAAGAGAAGGAAATGACATTTGGCATTTTAAATTTGCTGCTCCATTAAATCAAATATTTACCCTGTGGACCACGAAAATTGTATCAGGATAGTGATACTCGGATGCACTTGGACAGAATCATTTTCTGAGGGTGTGAAGTTGCCATGAGGGATTCTCCTGAGTCTACCCCATTAGGGAACTGTGCATGGGAAGGCCTCCCTCCTTTTCCTAACTGATTTCTTCCTCTATCCTTTTGCACTGAGCAAAAGCAATAATATGAAAGCAAGTAGAGCTGATAATTAAGTGCTTCTAACCTAATGTATCCAGACAAAAAGGTAAGAGCAAATGGGATTAATTCCTCTGGGCCAGTCACATTAGGGTGTTTCTCCCGCTCATTTCCAGTCAAGCTCACCTCAGCTTCCACCGAAGTCAAATCCTGTGATCCCCCTGTCATGCCAGCAATAGAAACAGGTTCTGCCCCCACATTTCCATGGGATTACAGTGCACTGCACACCAGTGTCGACCAAGGCCTCCGATTTTTGTGGTGCAGGATTTCTCCACTTCCTCCAGCCACGCGCTGGGTGTCAAAAGAGTCTTTGTCCTGTGTCGTTGTAGGACACGAAAAAAGGATGAGAGACTCTAAATATTTCAGAAGGCAAAGAGCATAAAAAAAAGGCTTTATTGTCTAATTCTTCCTACCTTTTTATAAAGTGTTCTGATACAGACTTAACGTGATTGTTGAAGAGGAGCAACACCTCTCTAATCCCACTGGTTAAACCAGAGAAACAGCTAAAATGTTTTGAAAACTAGAAAAGCAAAACACCACCTGGAGAAAGATTGTTTTGAGAAAGGAGAGTTGTTCGCCAAGATTGTTTTGAGAAGAAGCTTTCTTGAGAAATTTTTCCTTGGGAGAAAGTTAGCAATAGCTATCAGGCTAAGATCTCTCAGACTCAGAAATATCAGGCCCACAGTCCTGGTTTGGGGCAAATCTGGAAGGAAACCTCTGAATGGGGTCCCTCTAGAAAGCAAATTCAAGCAGCCTCTACCTCCCCTTGTTCGGGAGATAAACCTTCTTCGAGAAAAGTGGAAAAAAAATCTGTTTATTTAACAAGCAAAGTACTCACAAATGAAAAAAATGAATATTAAAAAGAATGGAACCTCTCATTGTTCTGAAGAGATGGCAAATTCAAAGAGAGTCCTTTTGTAGTTCAGAGCCCTTTTTGTTGGTGTGTCCTCATCTTTCTCTCAGTCTGTCCAGGGCTCAGGTCCAGTGTCCCAGGCTCAGTTCAGCTTGGGATGCACCCAGACAATATTCCTGGTGTTCCTGGACCAAAAAATAGCTGAACAGCTCAAAAAAAACCAAAAAACTTCTGGCCTCAGCTTGATGCCTTAAGTTTTAGCTGTCACATTTTCCAGATTCTGTACTGCATTAGTGCATAACTCTGAACTTCACATAAAGTGTTAGCAAGTTCTCCTCACAGTTTAGACAAAACGATTGTTAGATTGTTGAGAGATTGTTAAACAAAACTCTCCTTTTCCATCCTGAGGACCAAGGACACCGTTGCAGCTTCAAAAAGTATAAACAGCAAATTGAGGAGAGCAATCTGGGAGGATGGGACTTCATAACCCAAAGCTGTAATTGGACAATTAACCCCAATATGGAAATGGACCAAAACTTATAAAAGTGTGAAAACGTGTGACCCATCATCCATCTTGGGTGTAGCCTCAGCCAGGCTCTTGTACTGCCCAAGGTGTATCCTGTGAAGGCCTTTTTAAATAAATACCTGCTTTGTTCCTTTAACTCTGTCTAGGTAGCCTCTCAAGGCATCAAGCTAACTAAAAAAACTGACTGAAGGCAGAGGAGAACTCTCTCCCACTGTCTGTGCTGCAGACAGCACAGTCTGGGAGAGAGAATGTGGAGGAGTGAGTGCAGCTTCTGAAAACAAACTGTGCACTTCTTTTCCCTCCCTCATCTCAGAAACAATCTTAAAGGTGCAGAACTCAATATCCAGCATGAGCAGAACAGACAGCTGGGGACACAAGCACCATGAAGTCTCTCTAGGAAACCAGGTTATCTGGATCACTCAGAGTGGAAATGGTGGTGTGGGAGCAAAAATCCCTGAAAAGAGATTGTGAGTTGGCCTCTCCTCCCAGGCAGCTAGAGACAGGGGAAACAACCCCAAGGTGTGCCAGCAGGAGTTCAGGTTGGATTTTAGGAAATCTTCATTCAAAGCATGGTCAAGCCCTGGAGCAGTCGTGGAGTCCCTATCCCTGTAAGTGCCCAAAAAACCAAGCAGATGTGGCACTTCATGATAAGGTTTAGTGCGCAGGCAGTCAAAGGTTGGACTTGATGATCTTGAAGATCTTTTTCAACCGTCCATGACTCCAGGGGATAAAATACAAAGCTAATTTGGTTATAAAGCAAAGCTGACTGGCATCTCTAGCACAAGAGAGAGCAGGAACCAGTGTCACACAAACAAACAGTGAAGCTGAGACTGTAAGAAAGGAATCCTGTCAGTGCTGTTGTTTGCAAAACATAAAAAAAAAGGTATTGTCCCGCCAAAAAAAGTAATCAGAAAACTCATTTTTTTGGGTTATTAGTGAATCTATTTACTGCAGGGCTCTGGAGGGTAGCAGAAAGGTGATGGGGATTCTGGAGTTTTATCATCCTTTTGCTTCCTGAAACACACCTGGATACCCATCCCACCTCCACAAAGCCAAAATGTGGACGATGAAGGAAGGGATGTGATTGTGCATCTTTTAGTTTATCACCTTTGTTGTCAGCCAAAATCATTCTGTGAATGGCTGGCACCTTTGGAAAGAAAACCCTGAAGTGTTGGGTTTTTTGGAGGAGAAATTAGGAATTCATGTTTGGGAGTTCATGGTTGTTTGACAAGGAGTGGCATGTTCCTGGGTGGGGTTTTCCAGCCTAATGATCTGACAAGGAGAAGTGATGCAAGAGTAAATGTCTGCTAAAGGGTTTAGAGAGCTGACTGGCTTTGCTTTGCTGAGAAACACACTTCTAGGGAATAAATTAAAGGAAAAGTTACGTTTTCTACTCAAAGTGAGGTCGTATTCCCATGAATGGCCTGTATCCGTATAGCCTGAGGGGAAAAATGGGTAAATATCTTATGGATACCTCACTAAAAAATCTGTTCTACAAATATTTATTGACAATATCTCACAACAAAACTTCAGTAGCTACAGATGCTCATTTTAATTGCAGAAAAAAAAAAAAGAAAAAAAAAAAAGGAAGAGGAAGAGGACAAGATGGTGAGCTCCACAATTTATTTGATGGAATAAATGGAAGCAGGAAGCAAGTCCAATGCTTTACAACCCTTTCCATGAAGGAACTATTCATAATATCTAATTGAAACCTCCCCTGAAGCAACTTGAGGCCATTTCATATCAGACCTTGTGTATGCATATCCATCTTTTTCTTTACAGAAGAATCTGGAATTCTAAATGTTTCAAAGGACTTTTGTCTAACTTCTCAGATATGTGCCACATAGGAATTCTTCCTATTTTTTTTTTAATCAAATCTCAGCTCTCAGATGACTTTCTCTATCTCCACAGAGGTCAGAAAGGAAGAAATAATTTTTGTAAAATCTATAACAGTTATGCAACATAAGAGACCATATTTTTTCTCCTTTATTTCTGCCATAAAACAGTGAGATTAATGACTTTAAGTGTCCAAAGCATTAAAAACTGCAAGAATAATAGACTTTCAGGTTGATGAAGAAATTCGGATCATTAAAATGAAATTTTCCATATCAGACTCTTTCAGACTTTCCAATTTTGCACAGGGGAAAGAAGAGGTGACTTCAGTGAGAGCAGAGAAGTGAGTGACCCCAATTCCGTTCTGTATCACTGGCATTGGGGTATAAGTATAAATATATACTGGAGTGAATGGTTGAACAGGAAAAAAAACTTCAATTTGGAGGAAAAGCACAATTTGGAGTGTTAGTATAATTCAAAGATGTGAAAATAAC
The DNA here is from genome assembly GCA_013400495.1 of Nicator chloris. Lineage (NCBI taxonomy): Eukaryota > Metazoa > Chordata > Aves > Passeriformes > Pycnonotidae > Nicator > Nicator chloris. The sequence goes on from WAAE01015078.1 coordinate 114,321, forward strand.
TGCTGAATTTCTCTGTACAAAAAATATTGCTTATTCTAGCAGGAAATATTTTCTTCCTTTTGAGAGATATCAAACTTTTCCAAGTTTGCCAGTTTTTGCCTCATCAGTGAAAAAATTGACATCATTTTTATGGATTTCAGTGACATCAATTATAAAACTTTTCTGTCATCTGACGAGGCCCTACAAGGTTTTCTCTTAAGAAATATACAAGGGAAAACTCTTATAACCATAGGAATTCTTATAATGAAGGGAAAACTCTTATATTCTTTGATAATTTGAAGCCTTTCTCAAGCCAGCTTTGATGTTAACATTGAGCCAGTGCAAGACTCCATGAATTTGTTTCAGTAAAGTTTGTGGGTATTATTCTGGCCTAGTAATTTATTAAAAACGGGATATCAGAATTCCTTGAGTCAGTGAAGGGTTATGTTAATGTGGGCTGTGTGTGTTTCCATTTCTTGACTTGCCCCAGAGCACAAAGCCTGTTTTCAGTTGGACACTTTTTCCTGTGACAAAATCAGCCGGGAACAGGGGCAAGACAATTTATTGTACAAATAAACCCAAATTCAGGTCAGTGTCTCCTTCACTGCTGGCATTTGTCCAGGATGGGATCCAAAGCCATAATTCAGTTTGGCATGGATTTTTTTCACTGTTCTTATGAACTGAGACTCCCTGAAATTTTCCCTGGAATGATACATTTCACCTTCTGCCTTGCCCCTTGTTCTTTACCCTTGCACAGTTGACTGCCTTTAAAATCTATGCCTCTTTAATTAATTTTAGAAACTTTGTCCTAGGGACACTGTCTTATAAAATCACTTTTTCACAAGGTGAAAGAGAAAACGAGATCCCCACTGAAAGTTTCCTGGGTAGGGATTGTTAATGGGGTCACTTTGGAAACTGAGATTCATCAAAATACCTCACAGTCCTCATGGCCATTAATCTATTGGTTTAAAGACCAAATTTTTGTATCTTTATCAGTATCATAAAATATAATATAATAATATGAATGTCTTTAGCTGTGTGCCAGCTGCTCTCCTCAGCCTTTTCTTCACCTTGCAATAAGTCTAAAATACACAGGCTGAATCCAGATGTCTTTTGAGAAGGTTTTTCCCTCCACCTTCCCCTCAGCCAGAAAATAAATCCAAAGTGTAAACACCAATCTACTGAATTATTGATCAGGATTTGGAAAAAAAAAAAGAAAAAGTACACAAAAATATATGGATTTTTTTTTTTTCAAATGAAGTATTGTCTGTTAAAATTATTTTCCCTTTCAGTGTGTGGATATAGCCATGTCTGTATGGATGTGTGTAAGCAAGTGTGTGTGTGTGTTCAGGCATTATTGTGTGAATATGCATGAACAGAGTAGAGGTCTGGAGCTCAAAAAGAGCCCCTCTGGCTGCAAGAAATATCATTCCTGCTGCACAAGAAATGCCAGGCATGAAAAATTAAAACCTGGCCTTAAAATGGCATTGCTGCTGATAGTTTTAAAATATAAAATAAATATATTTTTTTAATGGCACAAAACTGTGCCCTTATGAACGACTTTGGTATTGAACTAAGCTGGAAGTCTTACCTATGTGGGAAACTAAATCAAGTAATCAATTTAGACATATTGGAAAGAATTTGTGCATTTGGATAAATTTTTTTTGTAAATTTTTAAACAGTGACAGGACTCTGGAGAATCAATCCTATGAGGAGAGGCTGAGGGAGCGGGGAAAGGGGCTCAGCCTGGAGAAAAGGAGGCTCAGGGGGGACCTTGTGGCCCTGCACAACTCCCTGACAGGAGGGGACAGCCGGGGGGGTTGGGCTCTGCTCCCAGGGAACAGGGACAGGAGGAGAGGGAACGGCCTCAGGCTGGGCCAGGGGAGGCTCAGGGTGGACAGCAGGAGGAATTTCTGCATGGAAAGGGTGCTCAGGCCTTGGCAGGGGCAGCCCAGGGAGGTGTTGGAGTGCCCATCCCTGGAGGTGTCCCAGGAAGGGCTGGAGGTGGCACTCAGTGCTCTGGGCTGGGGACAGGTGGGGATCAGACACAGCTTGGAGTCGTGATCCTGGACATCTTTCCCAACCTGAGTGAATCCATGATTCTATGATTCAGTGAACAGAGCATTTCTAGAACCATGAGCTGTAGTAGTAATCTATGATGTTGTCATTTTTTTTCTCATTCCAAGATGATTTAACAACCCTAATGAGTTTGTTGCAGGCACTGATCCCGATGGAATGTGCTTGGATGGTTTCCTTTCCTAAGGGCCTGTGTTGGGAAAACTCCATCAGGTCCCTCTGGCACAGCTCTGAATGTGTATCTGGAAGTTTTCTCTTTGTAGTTAATTCCAAGTCAGTGTCAACCACTTCAGGGTTGGCTTCCTAAGAACTGGAACGGGAATTTGTAAAAACCACGTCAGAATGATCTCTTGTGGTGGACTTTTGAGGAGCCAGCTCTGCTGTCAGACACCAGTCGTGGTAGGGATGAGGAACAGAAGACAAAAATAGGCAAAATTTCTTTTCCTGACTTGATTGCAAGTGGCTTTAGAGTTTTCTCAGCAGCACCTGGCACCTGGCATGGCTGTATGGCCCACAACCGTCTGAGAACAATTTTTAAAATGTGTGAGATGCCACTTGCCTTGAAAGAGAGAAACAAATCAAATTATGTGAGGTGTTGAAAATAGTTCTTATCCATTAAGTTCTAGTCTGACATTCTTTCCTATTTTTCACAATGGATACCTGTAAGAAGTTAATGATAATGGATATTCCAAACCAAAACCTTCCTGGAATAATTTTTCTTACAGTGGAATCTGCAAGGGACAACTTTTGACTTGTCATTCTTTATACACACAGGTAAGAACCTCTCTTTTTCCTGTAACACAATCCATTATTTTAGTGGGAAAGAATTCTAATATTTATATTATATAGTAGAAGGTGTCCCTGCCAATGGCAAGGGGTGGGATCACAATGGGAAGGGAAGGGAAGGGAAGGGAAGGGAGGGTTTTCATGGCTTGCCCTCAGAATAAGGAGTCCAGACCTGTGAGAAGGCACATGTAAGTTTGTTTAATTTTAGAAAAATATATTGTTTAATTTTAGAAAAACCTACTCCCAGAGTAATTATCAGTTTTCCTCTAGATCTCAGTATGATTTATGAATTACCACTTATTTATCGATTATCAATGCTAATTCTCTTAGAGCTCTGCAAAAAAAATTGACAGTGTCTCTGTTCTAGGTGTTTTTAAGGAAAAATGATCAATTAAAACACTTCTTAAAGAAACTTAGAGGAAGTCAAAATGGAATGTTTTGAGAGTAAAATATAAAGTGATACTACTGTTATTTCAAAGCTGCCATTTGAGTCCTATGAGCAAAGGAGATAATTTGCTTAAAAACAGAGAATTAAAGTGCAAAAGTGCTAAGAGAGACACAAAGAGGCAATAATACACTTAAGTGAAAAGACAGGGGTGAGAAAATGAAAAAAAAAGGCTGCCACAGAATGCATGCTGGAAATAATGAAGTCAAGCAGTTTAAGAGAAAAAGAGCTATAAATACTTGACATATTCTTATATTGGAAGGAATATACTCATGAGAAACTTTCAGTGTGTAAGTGAGCTTGTGATTTACATTCCTGAAACACCAGCACAAGCAAAAGAATGTTGAATAAAATCAAGGTGATGAAAAAAGAATACAAAGGACCACTGTAGCTATTCCAGCATTTAGGCCTCCTCTCTCCGTTCCTGTCCTCTGGCACAGGCCACAATGTCACATTTCTTCTGAAGTGTCCAATTCCATAGGACAAAATCCTACACTGCTGGTTTCCCAGGGATTTTTGATGATTTGCTCACCTTGACTGGCTGCCTTGTTTTCCAGCTGTGGGATTTTGGAGGCTGTGGGAATCAGAAGCCCTTTCCCCCACTGTTCCATGAAGTGTTGCAAGCTTGGCAGCTCCAGGTTGCTCCTCCTTGTCCCTGCTCCTGCCTTCCCAACACTAATTGTTGTGGAAGTTGACTGGCACCATTGATTTTATTTTTTCCCCCGTGTGCAAGTTCTAATTGCTTATTTCCTGCGAAAGTTGACATAATTAATCAGTAATGATTTTCTTTTTTTCTTCAGGCAGAGAGAGCACGCTCTGCTTTGACATTGGAGATAAGCTGGCAGGGCAGGCCCTACAAAAATAATGAGGCCACTGCCTTTTCAAGTGGAGTTTGAGTCTCCACTGGCTTCATCCCACAGCAAAAGGAACCTGCTGGTTCTAACGGCTTTGTAGAGTGGCGAGATCTAAAGAGTTCCTTTAGACTGGATATGAACGTTCACTCCTCGGATGTGTTCAACCTCAGCTGAGCAGGAGCCTCCAATGAACATCTCTGTGGAACAAAGAGGTGGGAAACTTCTGCTGCTACCAGACCTGGGAGGGCACCATTGTGTTTATACGGATCTCTGAGCTGGGAGAGATGGGGGTGTGCAGCTGGGAGAACAGAAAACCTCAGAGCCCCTCCCAGTGCCTAAAGGGGCTCCAGGAGAGGGACTTGGGACAAGGGATGGAGGGACAGGACACAGGGAATGGCTTCCCAAAGGGCAGGGATAGATGGGATATTGGGAAGGAATTGTTCCCTGTGAGGGTGGGGGGGCCCTGGCACAGGGTGCCCAGAGAAGCTGTGGCTGCCCCTGGGTCCCTGGAGGTGCCCAAGGCCAGGCTGGATGGGGCTTGGAGCAACCTGGGCTAGTGGGAGGTGTCCCTTGGCACCAAGTGCCACTGGATGGGCTTTAAAGTCCTTTCCAGCATATCTCAGAACCATGAAAATGAAAAGTTTCTCTTATTCCCTGCTTGTATTTGAAAACCTCGGAGGAATTTACAAAAAAGAGCAAAAGTGTCTGGTGGTTTGGGGTGGGTTTTTGTTGGTTGCTTTCAATTGGTCAGTTTTTGTTTCTTTTAATGAAATGCCTCTTCCAGGTTTGTTTGAGTTTGGGTTTAGCTGTTTAAACTTTGTAATTTACATTAAATAATAACCTTCATTGTACCCTAATAATAGTAAACAATTTTTAGTTCAATAAAATGGGAATCCACAGGAGCTACCCTTCAAAACACAACCCAGGCATGTTAGAGATGCAACTGGAAATGTCAGGCTTTAGCAATCCTCACACTTCTCTCCACAGAACTTACTCCTCAAAAGTTCACTCCAGAATCCTGCCCTGTGTAATTCCCATGTCCCCAGTCTCCAGCAGAACTGAAGGAACAGGAGGCACTCTAGATCCCAGGAAAAATAAGTGATATATAAGGTGTTTAGTTCTTTTAGTAAAGCAAACACACAACTACAGGACAAGCAAAGGACACGAGTTAAAACCACTTTTTGGCTTTTCTGTGATCCATAGTTTGACTTCTGACTTGACCCATGGCTTAGCTGTAATATTTTTGGCCATAGCCTGATATTTGCAATTTAAGTGTTTTAAAATTGGAAGCAGTTTTTACACTAGGTCACAACACTGTGAAGAACAACCAGGCCAAGTTTTTGCTCTTGAATTTCTAGCAAATCATCAGAGTGTCCATGTCCTTTAATTTTTTTAACTTTCCAAACTCTTTCAAAAATCTTAGTTTCACACACCTTTGAATTGAACTTTAACACCGTTAGGAATAGCTGCAGTTCACAGCTTTAAGAATTGTTCTTAAGAGTCTGGGATTAAGGGGCCAAAATAATTTAATTTCATATCTGCACAGGGCCGAGTCCCAGTAGAGCAATTACCACAGAGCCAGGACCAGAGAGATCAAGGAAGTCAGAGCTGCTATAAACCATTTATACAGGCACCCTCTGCACATGAAAAATGGGACTGGGGGGCAATGTCCACTGTTCATAAATTAAAAGTAATTTTTCTGCATCTACAACACACTGAATACGATATAATCTATATACCCACGAGGCAGAATGGACATGGTTATGAACTGAAAAGCCATTTCACACCAAAAAATGGTGAAATGATGAAACATCCACACTCATTCAAATGGGCCAGGCCCTGATCCTAAATATGTGCTGTGGGTTTCCTTTCTTTGGAAGCCTCAAGGAACTTCATCCCTGAGTTTCCTCCATATCAAATTGGGTTTCATTTCAGCACTCGTGAAAACCAACAAGGTGAAAGAGACCTGAAACAGTAAGGTTTTATAAAGCGTCACCACAGGCTTCCATTTGTATGTTAAACTTTTAAAGTTTATAATTTTTAACAGGAAACCAGTATCAAATATTCTGTTTCACATCTGCATTGAAACAGAAGGGCAGGAGACTTTCTGGATTAAGGAAACTTGTAAAGCTTATAATTTTTATTGTTTCGAATAGGAAATCCTGACAAGATCAACTATTCTCTTTCACACCTGCATTAATCCAGAATTTATAACAGTTAAAACCTTTACACACACACTAGAACGTTCCCATTTCATTAAAAAAATGACACAGACTTGCAGTATCTGAAACATGAAGTCAGGATTTCCTGTCCACTTGCACTTCATTCCCGTCTGCAGGTAAACCAGCTGTGGAATGGAGTGTTATTCACCAAAAATAACCTCCCAGCAGGCATTGGTTTCATCTCAGGATCCTCCTAAGAGTTCATTGTCTTCAAATATGTATTAACTCGCTCTTTTCCACTTTAAATTGGCTCCAAGCTGTTGTAATAAAGAAGCAGACGGGACTCATTTTTCTCATGCAGAAAAGCCAATTCTTTTTTCACAAAGCTCGTATTTACAGGAAATATCAGAAGGCACCGTGTTAGACCTAACTGGTCAGCAACACAGTGAAATTCCGTTCATTAATTGGTAAGGGCTGTTGTACATATCTATCAAATTTTCTCTCTCCGGATATGTTTCCATATTTTCTTCAAATTTAGTCAGTTTATCCTAGAAGACATCCCATAACTACAATTTTCCTTGCTAATAAAATCCTTATTAAAAGCAATTTAGAATTTTCAGAATATTGCAAAGCCTTCTGTACATTCCTACCCAAAACCTCCCCATGTGTAAAAATTGTTTCATCTATGTGTGAGTTTAGGAATATGCCCTGCAAGTGTGACCTAAGCAAAATGTTCACTCCTCCTTTTTGCTACACTGTAAGTGTTCCTCTTATTTTTATTCATTTTTTTTTTTTTTGTAATTCACACTGTATGCCTAATGAACATATTGAATATCGCAAAGGTTCAGTCAGGCTAATTAAATTTTAACAGGGAAATCATCAAAAGAGCAATTTGGGGGAGAAAATTACACCTCGTCTCTGCTGCAAACATTGCTTCTACCACTTGGCAAGCCTGAAACCTTCAGCAGTTTTTCTTTTTCCACCTCCCTGTTAACTCATCTTTTTAAAAATACCATGGGAGAGAGGAAATGGAGCTGATCCCACATTATTACAGTAATGGGAGCTCTCTGTTCACTGCCTTTCATTTTGATTGTGTCTCTTTCATAAAGTACAGAAAAAACCCAGCGTCTGAATGTTTAGCATGTCCAAATTGCTTTAATCTTGCAATAATTTTACACTTGAAAGGCCAGACAGCACTACTCAATATTTGCTGCAGATTCAATCCTAATTTATTTCCTCTTCCAAACATTTGTTTTTTATTTGACAGCCAGGAAAACACACCAGCCACAAATTTCAATGGGAACTGGGCTGCAATAATGTCATGTATTATCTACAAGACACAGTTCTTTGAGACTTTTTATGAAATATATTACCAAAATGCTTTTGGTTTCTATGGGCAGTTCTTGAAATAATAGAGACTGCAAAATCTGATGATTTGCCACATTAAATACATATAAACTCATGTATATAATGGCCATTATACTGAATGTTATACACTCACATGAAATGTGCAGGTACTCATATATTCCATTTAACAATGAAAATGTGTTATTCCATTTATACATCTGCAAACACACTTTGTTTTGCAACCCACCAGTCCTTCTGCTCTCCTTAAAGTTTGTTTTCTGTGGATTTATAAGCTCAAATCCCAGATAAAAGCCTGTGGTTGTAAAGGGTAGCAAAAAATGAGTTAGAAAAGAATGGGACTGAAAATCTGTGAGTTAAAGGGGTAGGGGACTGGGATTATCTGGGAATAAAAGTTGTGCAGTAACATTTGTCCTCAGAAAGAACTCAAGGTAGGAAAGCCAAGAAGGTAGGCTGGGAATGTGAGATTTTCAGAGCTATGAGAAGAGACTGTACAAAAACCGGGACGGTGGAAAATAAAGTAATTTAGATGAAAACAACTAGTGGCTGAGTTAGAATAAGGAAGGGGTAAAGAAAAATTTCAAGGTGGTGGGAAGAGGCAGTCGTGTCTCTACTCAGCACAGCTCAAACTGTCTAGGAAGTCAAGTGGAATTACCAAAGTAATTCCATTTTCCTTCAATTGCAGTAGACAACAGTATTTATTGCTTAAACCTCTGTCTGCCAGCATCCACGAGCTTTCATTTCATCTCCTTGATTTCTTTGGATAGTTCTGAAGCTGCCATGAACTATTTCCTGGAGTTTTGACATGTCTCCTACCTTGGCAAGGCATACACATAAAATGAGTTTTGCTCCTGTATTTTACACTCTAGTCAGTTTGGATAACCATGAGAAAAATGGACTCTCAGTTGAGATGGTGCAGGTCAACCATGGAGTAGCCAAAAGGTGAGAGCACTTCCAGCCCTATATATTTATAAAATTCTAGGCATTTTCAATCTAATATCATCTTTACTGCTCAAGAAAATCCTATGTGGAATCACTGAGTGAAATATAAACTGGGGAAAATTAAACTGCATTTAGTTCTTGGGCTTCTGGAAGTGGAGATAGTGTCAATTCATCTGCACTTCAGACTGTTTTCTTTGATATTTCTGGGAAAAAAATTACTGCCCATAAGTGCATATTGTTGTCTTACCTCTTCTCCCTTTGGAGTGGATTGAGAGCAATTCTAAGGACTTCTGATTCCCCAGAATAAATGAGTTTTGTGAGTGTCTGAGGATAAAAATGCCTTTCTTCAGTAAATATAGAGGAACTTTCTCAGTGAATTCAGCCTTTCTGGCATAGCTCTACCCTCAGAATTAGGGAGCATCCTGAAGAAACTTAATGTCTTCTTCCAAGTGGATTTATTGTTTGGAAAAAATGCTAGATTTCTTTAATACAGAGCTGCAAATCTAAGACCTCTCCTACCCTTAGAGTGAATAAATACAGTAGTCACAGTTATAACAGCACCAGAATTTGTTGGGAAAAGGAAATGAGTTCTGTTTCCATGACTGAAATAAAATGAAACATTAATGAAGATAATGGAAATTAACTTGGGTTTTAAGTGTCCTACTAGGCAGGTGGGAAAAACCCACTCACAGGAAATGAAGACCATCTCTCAGGCCTAAAATCTTTGTTGGACGAATTTAGGCCACCATCATCCTGCAGGAGATTCAAAGCAATACAGTGCTCAATATTTAAAATTCCTTTAAAATATGGGGGTTTTTCCCTGATTTGGGGAAGCAGCTTCCAGCCACGTGTGCACACAGAGAAAGCTCTTAATTAAAAATGCTCACGCAGAGAGTCCCTTTAAACCTGGGCAATAAGAGCTGCAAAAGAGTTGAAAGCAAACATCTGCAGCTACTGCGTCCCAGGTTATTGGTAATTATTCCCTTTGGAATTTATTAGTCTTGTGTAGGCAAAATAAACCCTCCAGTTTAGAGCAGGCAATAGAAGTCCCTCCCCTGGCAGCCGTAAAGGCTCCACAGCTCCTGTCTAAGCGCTTTAGGAAAGGCTGGGCTGAATTCCCCAAAGCCAAATCACATCACAATGCAGGGCTCTTGTTCCACTTTCCAGGCATTTAAGTATCTTTTCCAACTTCCACAAGGTAAATCTGTCTGCAGACAGAGTCTTTCCAGCTCCAGAAACGCCTCAGGTGCTGAATAACTCCAAACCTCTGCCTAAAAATGAACTGAAATGCAACAGAGGCCTGAGCACTCACAAATTATGCACAATCACTTTTTTATTTCGGGGGGAGTCTGCTTAATCTGTCCACTCTAATTCCTCTTCTTGCTCCTCCTCTGCAAGATTTTTATTGGATCCTTGATCCTCCAGAAAGTGCTACAACAAGTTCCCCTGTTGTTATTTTAATAAAGGCAAATAACTTTAAACAGAAAGAGCTACAAAGCATTTCTATTACGTAGCAAAAATGTGGCTTAATTTCAAGATTTTTTCCTTTATTTTTTTTCAAGAGACTTGATTCACTATATTTTTCAGTTTTTTCACAAATGTTTGGATATCAATTTAGTCTTCTTTAAGAGCTGAGATTAAAAAATGTAAATGTTGAGCAGAGTTTACTCCCATCTCCACTACATAGCTGAAATCCTCCCAGGGAGATCTGCAGATTTATATGAATTTTTTCAATTTTCAAGACCTTGGAAAAATTATCTTGTGCATAAGCATGAGAAAGTTCAGAACTTAAGCTCTAAAAATGCATTTATCCTCATTTTCTGTGTAATTGTTTATTGATTGATTTATAACTCAGTGTTTGATTTTTATAATGTCATTCACGATCCTTATTTGCCATTAAAGCAACTGGTAGGAAAATACCTTCACAGTCTTTTAAAATGCCTTGTAAAATATAAACAAGTAAATATTGCTTTTCTAGAGTCATATGTGCACCACTAATTAATTGGTTAATTTAGGATGAAAAAGCCCTCTGATTCCATAGACCCCAGACTCCTTTTCAAAGCAGGTCAAACCAGATCAGGGTGGGGTGTTTTTCTTATCCTGGGCAAACTCTTCAAATATTTGATCACCTTCAAAATTTTAAAACAAACAAACAAAAACCCCACCAAAACAAATAACCCCCAAACAAACAAACAAAAAACCTCAACAAAAACCCAAACAACAACAAAAACCCCCACACCACCACAACCAAACAAAAACAAACTAACAAAAAAAACCCACGAAAACACCCCAAATTAGATTTAATTAATTAATTGCATCATTCAAATAATGGAGTTAGATTTCATTGTGCTCCTACTGCCTCTCACCCTGTCACTGTCCACCACTAAGCATCTGAATTTCTTCTCGTCTGCACCTTCCTGTGTCATTTATTCCTGAAACACCCCATGATTTTTAATTAATAATTTAATAATCAATTACCTTTTCAGTACCATATGGACACAGGCCAGATTAAACATTGAGGCACTATTATAAATCAATGAATAAACAAAGAGACATTGTATTTTCCCAAGTTTAAGACCCGTGGATCACCAAGAGAATGAATAAGTCATAAGAACAGTATTGCCAACTTTTTTAATTTTGGCAGGGTTTTTTTGGGAGTTATGTAAGGAAAGAGAACATCCTTCTGCCCCGTTCAGGAGTGAACAAATTCAGCCCTTCTGGATGATCCTGGGATATTTCCAGAGCTGGACTTGTGCCAAGCCCAGCAACACAATCAGTGTAATTACGTTTATGTTTGTCTGCAAGGCCAGCCAGGGCATCACTGCAGCTCATGCACGTGGAATTCAGGGTTGATGGGAAGCTCTGACTTTCTGCTCCACTCTGACAATTTGCCTGCTCTGTCCTCCTTCTCTTCATTTTTCCTGCAGCAGCAAGGGTTCCACCCTCCTTATTCCACCCTCCTTAGAAAGGGTTCCACCCTTCTTCAGCAGATCCTCCGCACTGCACAGACTCGCTGGTCGTTACTGAATCTGCCAAAATTCCAGTCACAAGGCAAGAAATCACAGAGAGACCGTTGCTATTTGATCTCCAGGAGGTGAGTGTGGGCCTGCAGCCTGGAACACAGAACCACAGAACCATGGAATCACAGAAGGGTTTGGAGTCACCCCCACGGAGAGGAATTGCCTTGTAACCACCCTCGCAGTAAAGAGCTGCTTGCCAAGATAAACCATTAGTTCAATTTTCCTGTTATCAAATAATGAAAAGAGAGCAATGAATATGGAGATCATTCAATAAATGTGAGACACAGGAAATGATGTGTTGCTCTGATGCCACTGGCAGCCCACGAATTCAACTTGGAAGATCAATTTTCTCCTTCCGCGTAAGCAAAGAGGTTTGCCTTGTGTGCTTATCTTGGAATATCAATTAAAATCTGAAGACTCCTTAATTCTGTGTGTTGCAGTAAATTCTGATCCATTCATTCATTTCAGGGGACAGCTGGAGCCTATAAATGATATTTAAGGTACTAATTTGGTTACGCACTCATCAGTCCACAAAAGGTCCCCAAAAGGTTCCAGATGCAGCAATGTTGTCACGATTAGATTTGGTAGATTAATATGAAACCAGACACTTCAGCCACCAAAAAGTTGAATGGAATGCAGAATTCTCAAGTGAAGGCAGAAAATTTCTGTAAATGAAATTTTGATGATATCATGTACCTTACAACTTGCATTATATTTCATGATTAGAAACAGAAACTTGGAGTTCTTCCTTCTCAAGAACAGTAAGAATTATTCAAGCAACACAAATGAGTTCACCCAAGGACACAGTTATGTTGAATTGAATGTAACAACACTAGGGCAAAGTTTAATCTTAAGAGGAAGATCAAAATGGCATTTAATATAAAACCTGCTTTGCAGCTCATTACCAGGGCAAAAATCTTTCATATGCCCATCCCAAAATTTGTTTAGCAGAGGAGGCAGAAAAAACACCCTGATATCTTTTGTGTCAAAGACAAGGGTGATTTGCTTCCACGCATTTCTTCCCTTTGTGCCACCCTCTCTTCCTTTGCCAAGTACTTCTGTGCATGCTGAAAAAGTCCTCTGTTTGATTACCATGTCCTGGTGACAAAATGCTGAGTCCATTCTGATTATTAACGATAATGAGAAATAAAGAAATCAGAGGAGAGGGTCCATAAATCCTTGGGAGAGAAGGCCCAGGGTGAATGTTTGTGTTGTTGTGGTGATTATCAGAGCTAATACATCCTCCCATCTCTAATAGCAACATGAGGCCAGGTTCTCAGGGGGGATAAATCATTCTGGTTCTTGTACTTCAAGGGATTTTGTTTGACTGGCAGGTTGGGTTTGTTTTATTTCAGTATTTTTGTTCCATACAATGAATTAAGGCCTCTCTCCCCCCACAGCACAGCTCCCCCACAATGGGAGCTCTGACTTGTGTAATTGAATATAACTTTTCTCCAAAACCCAGCCACTGCATAATACCCCATTTTCAAGTATTTTCACAGAAAAACTAGATTTAATGTCCTTTATTTTTTTCCTATATTATTTTGGTCATCTGTGACAAAGCCAAACGATGACCCGAAAGTTTTAATTTTTATGAAAGACAAACAAAACTCAAAGACTGACCTGAAAATGCCAGCTCTTTTACCTGCTAGCTTTGCTGTTAAATCAAGAGCCTACCCCAGTAAATCCCAAGAGTTCAGGGTGTTGGAGACAATAATATTTCTTTTGTTGGAGCAGCAGCTCTGCCTTGTTGAGAGCATAGACCAAGGTGTCTTGTAACTTGTCCAGTCAAGCATTGAAGAAAAATGACTCAATCCATTTTCCAAATCTGTGTGCTTTCTCTCCAATTATTTCTTAATGTGCCTTTTGACAAATTGTCAGGAAGGGAAGTTAGCAGGCTTGGCTTCTCTGGTCGGACATCAAGCAACAAGGAGCCAAGAGCTCTGAGTGGGAATCCAGCCTGGAACAGACAGAACAGACTTGGAGCCTGGAATATCAGAGAAAAAGCAGGTGGTGCTGACAGTGCTGGCCTGGGTGTTTATTTGGACAAAGACATCAAAGAGGAAGAAGTGACCAGAAAATAAATTATTACTGTTTTTTATAATTAAAAAAAAAAGCATAGAGACTTCTCTTGGTTTTATGGTGAGAGATCCAGTCCATAACATGGGTCTGTGTATGCCTTCTGCAGCGTTTAGTTTCATAATTTCAATTAAAAAAATGTTTAAGCCAAGTGATTAGAAAACACATGGAATTTGCACTGATTCCATGTATTAAAGGAATATATGTTTTGTTTAAATTAATGTGTTATGCCCCAAACACTTACTGGAAAAGCAGACCAGAAGGGAAATGGCACAAGGAATGTTTCCATCTGGATCAAAGGACATCCAGCTTTATACTTTTCCACACTTATTTAACAATATCAACCCTCTGTAAGAGCTGACTTCTCAGAACTGAGATACTTGATTACATTTTGCAACGTCAGAATTTGAGATATTGGCATGCATTTCAACCTAGGGTGTGTTTGGAGGGAAGGGAATTGTGCTGCCCTGCCACAAGGCAGGGGATCCTTCAAAAGGGATGGGAGCTCTGGTTTAGGAAGGACATGATGACAAACCAGTTGGAAATTACCTGTAAGTATTTGCTGAAAAAGAGGCAACACTGCAGGGGTAGTCTGAATTAATGAGGGGAAACAAAGAGAAGCTGTGGCTGCCCCTGGATCCCTGGAAGTGTCCAAGGCCAGGCTGGACGGAGCTTGGAGCACCCTGGGCTAGTGGGAGGTGTCCCTGCCCATGGCAGGGGTGGGACTGGATGGGTTTGAGGTCCCTTCCAACCCAAACCACTCTGGGATTCTGTGGTACCTGCATGAAAGCAATGGACATGTGAACCACGTGTTCACCTGTGAGAGACACTCCTGCAAATCCAAGCACAGGAATTTTACAGAAGTTTTCCAATGTATGCTACATTGTCACTGAAATTCCCCCTGGTCCCCGGCAGCTTATGCTTTTTTCTCTCTTTTGGACACTGAGAGCCTCTGCAGTCATTCTAACACACTAAGAAGCAAGCTGCCTATTTAAAACCAGATGACATTTTAGTGACAGTTAAAATGCTTTCATTTAATGCCTATGCTTGTCTTTAGGCTTATAAAATGCCTTAAGGCACTGTATAAATGTGAGGTAATTTCTCTTATTGAAATGTTTCAATTATCTAGCATGCTATAGGATTCATAGAATCAGAAAATCCCAGAATGGTTTGGGTTGGGAGGGACCTCAAAGCCCATCCAGTGCCACCCCCAGCCATGGGCAGGGACACCTTCCAGTAGCCCAGGTTGCTCCAAGCCCTGTCCAGCCTGGCCTTGGACACTTCCAGGGATCCAGGGGCAGCCACAGCTTCTCTGGGCACCCTGTGCCAGGGCCTCCCCACCCTCACAGGGAACAATTCCCTCCCAATATCCATCTATCCCTGTCCTCTGGCAGTGGGAAGCCATTCCCCCTGTCCTGTCCCTCCAGGCCTTGACCTTGATAGGACAATGCAGAATAGCTTTAAACTGACACACAATAGATTTAAATTAGAGATTAGGAATAATCCATGAGCTAAAAGGATTGGAGCACCTGACCCAGAGAAAGGCTGAGAAAATTGGGAATGTTCAGCCTGGAGAAGGGAAGGTTGTATGGAGACCTCACAGCACCTTCCAGGATCTGTAAGGGCTACAAGGAAAGTAGAGAGGGAGAATCCATCAGGAGCTGTGGTCACAGGACAAGTTCCTTCCAATGCAAAACACTCTGGGGGTTCTATGATTCTATGTTTTAGCTAGAAAACCTTGTCCTTATGGCAGACCAAAAAAAACCATGAAAAAACCTAAACAAACAAACAAACAAAACTCCCCACAAACAAACAAAAAAACACACAAAAAAACAGCCACCAAAACCAAAAAAACCCCAAGGTTTAGTGTGTAACAGAAATCCAGGAATTTAGAAATATCATATACATCATATGTAATGCTATAGAAAGAGGGAGAATAAAGGGCAACAGCACATCTTGTTCATGCAGCAGCATTTTGTGTGTTATATTACACTCGCTAAAAAATATTTTCTACTAAAGAATACATGAACTTAAAAAAGAAAACCAAAACATCAACCCAATCCATGCCATTATTTTTCCCTCCTCTCTGTCAAGAATTCAGGACTCACCTAATGCCCCCTGACTTGTGGCCAGCCGTTTGCAGTTTCAGTGGAGCACAATTCACTTGGAATTCAGGCTGACTCATGTGAAAGAGTGCAAATGTTGTCCCTGCTGCCAGGACACGCTTCCCAACCCCAGGGACCTCAGCAGTCCGAGGGAAGCTGTGCATGGGGAAGCCCCAGGGGTTTCTCACAAAAGGGCAGAGGAATTCATCAGAATGGAGGGAAAGTTCTCTGCACTTTGAAGGAAAGCGAAGCCTTGCATGACAAACAGCGTGTTTGGAGGCGTGGGATGGAACAGGGATGGAATGAACCTGCTCCCAGGGATGCTGCATGGAATAATCCTGCTCCCAGGGCAGATGGGGCAGCACCAACCTGGGCATGCTGTGCCCGAGGAAACACACAGCCCTGGGCTCGAGAGCCAGTGGTTGGCAATTTTACTGCTTTCATGGGGTTATAACCAGAGTGTGAAAATGTGACCTTCAGGGAGGAGAACAAAACCAAACAAAGCCCCCAAACAATAAATTAACAACAACAACAAACACCACCACCACAATCAGGCTTGTAAGGGGAGTTTCAACTCTTTTAAGGACGGGTTTTGAGAGTTGTTTTATCCTTTGTTGTTGGTTGGAAAAAAAGATCAGCGCTAGAAGGTTGTTGGGTTGTCAGAGTGAACAGAAAAGGTGAACAATCTGACACCAGAACTAACTACAGTATTTGAATGAGAAGGACTCAGGGAAAGGGACTAAGCTGTCACATTTATAACATTTGTAGCATTCTGCATTGGAACTAATTGGAACATTTTGCCTTGATGAAGTACAAAGATAATTTTGCAGCACAGCAGAGCAATAAAGTTGCATTTGTGCTCATCAAGATTTTCAATTTGAAATTAAAGACTGAAGAAGGGTCAGGTTATACAGAAACCACCACTCCAGACTCCTTCCTTTGAAAGGGAACTGCAGTGGAAGTTGAATTTGCCTCACTGGTGAAATCCATGATCTTTGAGAACTCTGTTGGTTATCAGCATTTTTAGCTGATGAATTCAACCGAGGAATAGAAGTTGAAATAGTGAACAGCAAGTTATAATTCTTCTTTTGGGTGCAATTAGAAGCTCTGTGTGTTGCCCTTTGCTGGTAGTGGCACTGGAGAGCTGCAGAGAGTCAGAAATCTTTGGAAGGTCCAAAAAATTCAGTTACCCACCACCAGCGTATTCCTAGCTGGTGGCAAAGCTCTCCTGCATTGCCATGGACTGGCCCCAAGCCTTAGCCTAAAGAATTTAAAGTTAAAGCATGAGCCAGCTGTCTGCAGTTCCCAAACAAATCAATGGAAATACGTGCTTGGACGTTTAATTACGGAGGTTTGGTTTTGCAAGGCATTCGGTTCTAAAAGGAACGAAAATGTTCTGGAAAGAGCTAAAAAGTTCTAAAAACACAAAACCCTCTGATCAGAGGTGCAGGAAGAGAAATCTGTCTCACACTCTTTCTTCCAGGAAGGACGATCTGGGCCTGGTAAAGTGGATGGCTCTTGTTTATATTCCATGTGGGATAGAAGGAAATGAAGTTTAGGAAAGTTCTCTCTCACCACTCCCAGGGCGATGCCTTCATCTATCACATTTATTTACCATGAAAAACAAAAGAACCAAAAAGCAAAAGCAAGGAAACATATTTTAAAAATAGATATTTAGACAATATAGAGTTATTAAATTCTTAGAGGATCCGTGCAAACTGGGAGGAGCAGAGACAAGAAATTTTGGCCGATTGAAAGGGGGAGGCAGAGCCCTGGTCAGGAACTCGTGTGGGCTCAGGAATTCCCAAGGGACTGAGCAAGGCACAGTGGGAATGTGCAGCCAGCCATGGAAGAGTAGAGGCAAAGCTGCAGCAGCAAAGATTCAGTGGATCATGCTGCACACAGCATTTGTGTTTCAGTATTTCAGGTCGTTCCCTCCTGTTCCTTCCCTAAAATAAGTATAAAATTAAAATAAGCATATTATTCTCCCACAGACTGTATCCTGCTCTTACATTTACCAGAAGCCTCAGTGTCTTGGTACTTTTTCTGCTAAAAACCTGCACTCCAGACCTGCTCCCAGAACGTTCACAGGGACATTTTTGGTGCATTAGTCCAGATTATCAACAGCTTTTACTTCAGAAACATTCATTGTGGAATGGCATTGGAAAAGGCAGGTCAGATACCTCCAAAAAAGGGTAGCTTGATGTTTTTTGCAGGGCCAGGAGTTGGACTTGATGATCCTTGTGTGCCCCTTCCCACTCAGGATATTCTGTGATTCTGAAAAAAAAAAATAAAAAGAAAAAAAGGAAAAAACGGGAGAAGTTTTTGCTTTAGTGAGAAGGAATTTCCTTTCATATATAAATATATATTAAAAATCTAGAGAGAAAAGTTGAAAAAGGGAAAGAAATTTCTGGTTTAGAGGCTGGAGTTATGCGCAGGAAATGTCCCTTGAGGTGACCTTTCACTTCCAGGTGTGCCAGAGGCTCCGTGAGCTTTCTCAGTGCCCTGAGTATTGAATAAATTCTGTGTAATCTGCTCTGCAAGGCACCTGCTGCTCTTAACTCCTGGTCAGAGACATTGATAAAAGATGAACCACAAGAGAAGTGTCAGGGGCAAGGCAGAGGGACACCAGTGTGCTTTAACCTGTGTGCTTTGCTATTCCCTTATATCCACCCCTTTTCGGGAGGAAAACGGAAAGGAAAAGGTTGGTAGGGGAGGAAGAAAAGTTTGTTTTTGTTTTTGGTTTTTTTTTTGTTTGTTTGGTTTTTTGGTTTTTTTTTTTGTTTTGTTTTGTTTTTTTGTGTGTGTGGTTTTTGTTTTTTTTTTGTTGTTGTTGTTTTTTTTTGTTTTTTTACAGATTAATGTATAGCAACACTCACGGAGCAGGGAACAGGATTTTTGGATGCACTTTTGCTGGATTCTCTGATTTTTTTCCCCAATTTCCTTCTGCTACAAAGTAAATCATTGTTTTTAAGAAAGATTTCCAGTTTTGCAGAAATTGATTTGTTCCTAGACATTGTAGTGTGACCCAAAGAGTAACCGGAAAGCTAAAACTCCCTAATATTCTCAAATTTGTGTCTACTCTGTGCCTAAATTGATGTTTTCTCATACTGTACCTTGAAAAGATTAGATACCAGGTGGAGGAATATTCCAATCAAAATCCCAAAATTATGGTTTAAATTTACTGCAAATAAAACAATTTTGTTCTGCTGTAACAGCAGCCTCTGGATCAAATGATCTTCCTCCAGCCTAGGAGAGATGTTCCAGGTGTTTGTGTCTCTTCCACCAACACCTCAGTGTGCCAGACAGCTCTGAGCTTGATTTCCAAACGTTTTAGCTGAGACTGGAGAAAAAGCCAATTGCAGGAAGAAATTAATATTCCATTAACTGGAAAAGCAAAGGAACAAGCAGCAGCACACAAACAGACAAAACCTAAGGCAACACACTCCAAATGGTTTGGGGTTTTTAATTTCAGCTGCTCAAACTGAGATACTGAAGGGTTTGATTTCAAGAAAATTCAGGACTCAGGCTGATATCAACAGGCTTATTGGAAGCAAAGCATTCTGAGCAAACACGATTTAGGTGCCTAAAATAATTTTCTGTCCTGTCTTGTTTATAGAAATAAAGAATTTCCTTCAAGCTGAAGTAAACAGATTTATGGAGACAGAAGTTGTGCTGAGTGATTTTCACTCCATCAGGTCAGGGCAGCACACTCCATAATAGAAGAAAACAAATATTTGTTACTCTATATAATAGATTTTGGCTTTCAGTGTGGTTGTTTTTCCTTGCAACATAAAAGATCCAGAGGTTGTAGACAGGCACTTTTATAGCTTAATGTAAATCACTTTAAGTGGAAATAATACTCCTTTCCAGCTGTATTGTAATTTCTATTCCACAGGCCAGCATTGTTATTCGACCTTTCCAAGCAAATATGAAATTGTTTCAATAACAAACAGCAATAACCTTTGGCTCTTCCACTGGGGAAAGGTGACCACTTGTGGCACTGTCCTCGTCAGCATTCCTGGTTAGTGGGATGTCCTCAGCCAGCCACTGATATTTATTTATTTCTTATGAATAACAAATTAACTCTCAGGCCCGAGCTTTCCACAGGGAAGTTAGCACACGCTGGAGGCACCAGTGCATCACTGCTGGGTGGCTGCAACCCAGCACTCCCACTGTGCTGCATGTTTGGGTAACAAATGCTCTTTGTCCTCCAGAGATGCAAACCCAGCCCTGTGATGGGTGGCCTCAGCTCGGGCTCAAAGCACCAGCACCACTTCAGATTGTTTTAGTGCAGAGAGGAGCCTGCTTTGGTTCAGATCAGAGCTGCACTCTGCTGACCCTTGTGGGCCCCTCCTGCCCAGTGGTTCTGTGGTATCACAACTGGAGTCATTGCACTTACTGTCTCTTTGATATAATGTGGTTTAACTTTAGTTACTTGGTGAGGAAATCCCACGAGCAGACCTTTGAAAACGTGGTTTGTATTTTCTTTCACTGTTTACAGCTCATTTGGGTCTCTATTCAGCAGCTTCTCTTTGTAGCCTCAAGGATACAAAGCAAAATGAAGCAGAGCCTTCACAGAGAAAAGAAAATTACCTATTTTTCCTTTTACACAGTAATTGCTTTCCCAAACAAAATCAAGCAATCACAGTCTTCTGCAAAACAAAGGACACACAAACTTCGGGGACAAGCACAGCAATGGCACAGTGTTCCAGGCAGTTTTTAAATCCATGGCTCTCTGCTGGAGATGTATAAGCCATTCCACTGGCTCAGTCAGACAAAAAGAAGTCCAAAAAGCATCTTACTACTCTTCCTTAAGTAAAAAAAAATTAAAAAAATCAAAATTCAAAATAATTTGGTGCAAATAGGAGAAAAAACCAGTTGGTCTCAGTATTCCTGGCACATATTTGCAGCACAACCTGGAGCAGAGATGGGAAATGTGTTTCCATTGAATTCTGTCAATTGTGGGCAAGTCTGGGTCCATGAGCCCTGTGACTGTAAGCCCTTGGATTGTGGGGCAGCCCATAACTGGAGGATGTAGAACATCACACTACAAACACACCACTTGTGTTCTTTTGCCCCTCTGTCAGTGCTGCTCACCCTCAGGGCCCAAAGAATTAATTTTCTGTAATGAGATCCTTTCGTTGGTTGCTTCAGCGACCTAAAAATCTTATGGGAAAATAGGGAATATATTCTGTGATGTTTATATCCTTCCACAAGGCCTGCACTGGCTGCAGCAACACCCAACATACTGGCTTTGGTCAGGCACTTTTCCTTAATCCTGCTTTTGCCTTTTCCAGAAAAAAGAAAAAAGAAAAAAAGATGGACTGAAACCAGAATACAGGTTTTTGAATGGCTGAGGGACCACAATAGAAGCAGAGTGTTCCAAAGTCAAAAGAGAGGAAATATGACAGCCTTGGAAGGGCTCAGAAGAGGAACTGGAAAAGCTCCAGCTCTAATTCCTTCCTCAGGTACTCTAACAGGAATTTCTTCTGAGGAATCCTGCTACCATCAATTCTTCCTTGGAAAAGCAAGGCACTGCTTTATTATGGAGAGTTGCAGAGCTGGGGGTTGTGGCTCTAGAACCAGAGCAGGGGAAGAAAAAGATAAATTAAAGAGATTAAAATTCAATAACAATATCATTAGAGAGGAATAAATTTTGAATAATTAAAGCAAGTTACTTGCAATTAATCAGTATCTTATTTTACATGTAAATATTCTTCTGCACACATGGAATCCATAGCAGTAAGAAGAACACAGTTTGCAAGCACATCTAGCTTAAAAATTCAGTATTATATCTGGGAATAAATCAAGGATTATGCCAGGTAATAGAAAGGCTTTGGTGTCACTGTGGCTTTGCCCTTACGTTACTCATTGACACCTAAGAAATCCTGAGCTAAGCCAACTTTTCCCCTAGGATGTTATGGCAGCCCTGTTGTTCCTAGGCCAATAAAAGTAAAAAATGGGATGGATTTTGTGACCTGGCCTGCAGCTGAGATTCCTGGACTTAGTGATAGGAAGACCCCACAGAAACACAGCCCTCACAATGCACCTTTTGTACCATTGGCTCCAAAAAGCAGCACTGGTTTTTATGCACAAACCCCAAAAGATTCTTTAGAATTAATTGTGGCTGGTTGCAATGCTGCTGTCTAATGGCCATGCAACTACAAACTGCCCATCACTATTTAACCCCAGAAGGAAGATACCAAATTCAGGTCCACTCATTTTTACATCATGCCATTGAGAATTGACTTTCCTGCAAGGAGCTGTTTTATGTTTTATGCAATTGGTTATTATTATATTGCAGTTGCTCCTTACCTTGGAAGAGGAGGGTTTTTTAAAGATGTGCATTTGAGAAGAGATTCTGCCCCAAAAGTCCCATTATAAGGTCTCTGAGGGACATCCTGTCCAAAAAACCTCGCTGTGAGATGCCTGATTAGTTATTCACTTCTTCTGCTTCCCCAGTTGTGCATATCTAAAACTCATTTATGCACATATATTACTTTTTTCCAGCGCTTGACAATATTTCTCTCATTTAGGATTTTTGGCTGCCTTTGGGACCTTCATTTGCTCAGCCATCTGCTTGGGAATATCCCATGCTGGAGTGGATTTGGGAAAGGGAAAGCTCAGCCCATTCAAGTGTTGTTTAACGTCTTTGTTAACAAGGAGGAGGAAACGAGGGGGAAATGCTCCAACCACAAGCGGAGCGAGAGATGGATTCTGGGGTGGGGTGGGATGGTTGGACAGGGAGCCTGGACAGGACCAGAGGGCTGGACACAACCTCAGGAGGTCCAGCTGCAGCCCATGCAAAGCTGGGCTGGGTGCACAGCTGGGGCTGGACTGCTGGGACAGCTGGAGAGGCAGGAACAGCTGGAGAGGCAGGGACAGCTGGAGAGGCAGGGACAGCTGGAGAGGTGGGGCAGCTGGAGAAGTGGGGGCAGCTGGAGAGGCAGGAACAGCTGGAGAGGCAAGAGCACTCAGAGAAGCAGGAGCATCTCGGGAGGCAGGAACAGCTGCAGAGGCAGGAACAGCTGGAGAGGCAAGAGCACTCAGAGAAGCAGGAGCATCTGGGGAGGCAGGAAGAGCTGGAGAGGCAGGAGAAGCTGGAGGGACAGGAACTGGGGGTCCTGTTGGAGAATGTGTTGAGCCATATGCCAACATACTTCTGGCTGAATATCCAGGAGATGAGGCCACACCCGGAGTGTTGGCTTCACTCTGGAGATCTCCAGCTCATAAGAATCATGGAAATACAGAAGAGAGCCCAGTGGAGGTACGGGAGATACAAGAAAAGGCCAGGAGAACCTGTTTTGTTGGATCTTTAAGGGCTTGCCAAAGGGAGATTAGGGCAATCTTCAGCCATGAACTTCCTAATAAATTTGTCTGATTGTGCAGGAGCAAAGTGGATATAAAAAATGCTTCCTGTTTCAGTTCATGCTGTAAACTCATTGCTTTACTGCAGTGGTTAACTGCATACCACAGACATGCATCAAATCATAAAATTACCCAGCCATTTTAGAAATTCAGCTGCACCGTTTGACTCCCTGACCTCCTGCTGCAGAGGATTTCACAGATCCCTGAAAAAGATGTTGGAAGAATTACCTCAATTACCCCTTTTCTTCATCACTGGGTTTTTAGATAATAATTTAACAAGTGGAACACCTACCCTGGGCTCCTGGATGTTAAATCCCACACTTCTGCTCTCCTGCAGTGTTTAACCAAGTGAATTTCTGTCACTGGCATTGATAATCAGGTGATGGGAGGCAGGAGGATAAAGGCAAAGGGGCACCATTTTACCCACAAGGATTAAACCATTGGGACAATCTTAGACAAGCACATTGAGGATATTGACATGAATCATAGAGTCATGGAATATTCTGAGCTGGAAGGGATCCACAAGGGTCATGAAGTCCAACTGCACAGACCCCCCAACAATTCCACCCTGGGCTGAGAGCATCGTCCAAGAACTCCTTGGGCTTTTTCAGGTTTGGGGCTGTCAGCATTCCTTGGGGAGCCTGTTCCAGTCCTTTTCTGGAAGTTTCTCACCTTTTTTCTCTGTGTCATCTCTAAGTATTTCTTTACATCTCAACAACACCTGTCAGGAATGAAGCAAAGACCAAGCTGATAAAATTCCCCTTCCCCTGAGAATCTAAAAATCTTCAAAATCACAGAAATCACTGTTTATTATTTGACATCACCCAGCTGTGCATCAAACTCAATGTGCTGTTAGGGACTTTATACTAATACCTGGCTTGCTTTGGGGCAGAAGAAAGAACTACCCCTAAAATAAGTAAAAAATCCCCATTATCCGTTGAGGTTGCATGTTTATTCTTTCACCCTCCTTTTCAAGCCAAACAAATTAATTTGTGAAACAAAACCAAGTCAGCACAGACACCCTTCTCTCCTAACAGCCTGGAAATACAGCCATTGACAGGCTGGGATTTTTAATGACATCTGAAGCTGGGTAATACCATGGATTTTGTCAAAGAGGAGAGTTAAGCAGGAGTATTACAGATTTTGTATTTTATTATTTAGTAAATAATACTGTAATACAGATTACAGCATTACATTTCTGCAAAATGAAAGTGTTTAGCACACTGAAATGTTTATTTATCTGTAATAATTAGACCTGGGGTAGCTGCTGTAAAGAAGAAAGTCTGCAATGGACAGTTGGGGAAACAATAACAACATGTCTTCAATTAAAATTTGTGGGCTAAACTGAACCATTCTGACATTAATTCATGGTCACAAAAGAGTGGTTTCTGCTTCTTAAAGAATCACCATCAAAGGTATTGGCAAAAAGCAGATTTTAATGGAGTTCAGTGGCAAGGTTCACTCTATTACTGACTGCATCAAGGAAGTGTATATAGGAAAATGGGTTTGGAGTCAATTTTGAGTGATTTTGCACAGTACCGGAGGTGCAAAAGGGTCAGGGGGCAAAGGATAGGGATACAAAAGAGTGCAAGAGGATTTAGCAGCACTTAATCATCCACCATTTAACATTAAAAGAGTGATGCACCATCACACTCAACTGACTTTATTAAAAAAAAAAGGATTAAATAAAAATAAATAAAAATGCAATAAAGAATTGATATTGCTTTTAACGTTAAAGATGTTTTTTACATTAGCCAACATCTGGAGTTTTTTGCTGCAAAATGAAGGAGTTTAGCACATTTAAATGTTTATTTATATACATATTTCCAAAGCATAAGCAATGGCAGGGAGTTGGAGTGAGGTGATCTGAAAGATCCCTTTGAACCCAAACCATTCCAGGTTTTTGACTAACAGGCATTTACAGATTTTCAAACGTTAATCCAAAAATTGGATGAAGGTATGGATGGGTGGAAGACAACAATGAATGTGAGGAAAGTAGCACTGGGTGCTATTTTCTTCTTCATTAGAAAATGTTACTGATCTTTCCCAGGTCATGGAATGAGATAAAGGAATTATCTAAAACACTTGTTTTACTTTTTTTTCCTAGTAGGTATTTAGGATTTTTTTTTTTTTGTGGGATAGAGGGAGGGGGAAATTCAAGCCCATCTTTTCAAGAGATCTGGAGTAAAAGTCCTTTTTGAGCATTTAACAGCATGAGAGAGCTCTAATCCTGAACTTCACTGAAAAATATCTGATTCATTGGTGAAAATGAACTTCCTGGTATCCAAACTGGATGCTCTCCAGGATTCTTGTTTCAAAATTCAATGGACTTTGTAGATGGGAAGGTGAAGATTTCCTGGCATGCCGCACACCCTGCTCAGGCCAAGGAGTGACTTTTCATGGTTCTTGCAAAATGGAGCCTGCTGGGAGCTTCTCAATCTGCATAAACCAAACCATGAAAACCTTGAAAAAACTGTGGGGCCATAGGAGTTTCCTTTCCCATGTTCCCACACAAGAATTTTTTGCATGTTTTTGTTGTTTTCATCAAGCAGATGAGTAATGGTGCAGCCTTTTTGTTTCTTACAGACCTCCAGAGAAATGTGCATGTCACTACTGGTTCACACTCTTTGTCTTCCTGTAATTGGAAATGAATTACAGTTTAATCCTTTCTTGTCAATACAGCCAAAACCAGTCATGGAATCCTCACAGGAAAACTCTTTGGAAAACAATTCGCAATTAAACAGAAATGGAAACAAGGCAGGTGGTTAAAATGAGAAATAATAAAGTGTAATGGTCCTAAAAATATGAGACTGGGCCAAAAAAATTCATTGTAATGATGTTATCTAACTTCAGGGATTTTTTTTTTTTTTGTATATTTATTTAATTTTTAATAAAAGGAGCAGACCTTCAGTCACTGTAAGCCTTCGTTGATTTCAGTATCAGTTAATATACAAAAACTACTCAACATCATATCTGGCATTAATCCAGTCAAGAAAATCCTCAGATAAAGGATATTTCCTGGGCATTTGGGAGGAATTTCACAAGGAATTTCATCATTCTGACATTCAGGTTCATCTACAAGCAGCATTTTTTTCAGAACCTGACAAGTTTAGTCCAGGAGTGAACGCTCTCTCATGGTACAAAAGATCTGGTTTGAGATCTGGGTAAGTTTCTACTTTTACTGGCAAATTTGCCCCTATTAGAACATAACTTGCCAATCCCTGTTTCCTTGAATTCAGATGGAAAGCTAAGAACTAAACCTCCTGTCAGGCCATGGCTGGACAAGCCTAGTGAAGGTGAGGAATATTGAAAGGAACCCAGAAAGCTCCACACATTTGAAGACAGGAAGCGGAAACATTAAAGTGGGAATCCTGAGATGTTTTTCACACTGAGGCAAATCTCCATCTCCATTTAGATCTTAGTGGTCCAGACTCAACTCTTGTTGCTATTAAAACAGCAACAAACATGTCTCACAAGAGTTTTAAAGCTTTGGAGCTATGAGTTTGGTGAGAAAACATCCTCTGTGGGTTGAAATGTGTCACGGGGATCATCCAGAAAAGCAGAATTTTACTTAAAAGTGCATTCAGACAACACAGAGAGCAGCTTGGGGAGCTTGAGCAGATGTGTCCCTTCCAGCTGGGAATTGTGGCATCACACATCCAGTGTCCACAGAAAGATGGACAGATCTGGCAGATTTTAGGAGCCACAGCTGAGGGCTCTGCCCCACCGTGGCCCCAAGTACATCAGACAGAGGGGGAAACTGGAATGGGAATGCCATGGGATTTCTGGATGTGGGATTTCTGGGCACTCTGCAGCAGAAATGCACAGTCAGGGTCTGTGTGCACAAAGAAATGGAGGAGGGGGTACAGTTCCTGCAGAACCTTTGTCCATAGAAATTTGTATCCCATGAAAATAAGGCAGAAGGCACAAAGTGATTTGAACAGGGAATCAGCAGGAGAGAAGTTTCTGGGAAGTTGGTTTTCCTTGAGATTTTGCCAGGGACTGACAGAACCCTTCACTATCAGAAACTGAGATGGAAACAAGCAAAGAAATTTGTCCCAAAGAAAATGAACACAACCAGGTGAATTCCAGCTTCTGACAACAAATTTTTGGATCACTGTGCTGACACGTTAAGAACCCACCTGTCAATTAATTAACACAGCCTAATGGCTGGATATTAAAATGCCTGATTTGATCTTCTTAATCTCTTTGAGGCTCACCCACTTCATGATGAAAATATGTGGGTGTAAGCAGAGCAAAACTTGTCCCACTGCAGTGATTTTGTAGATGGGCTGTGAGAATTGCGCAGGCACCAGTTTGGACCAATGGGTTTGTTCAGGTTTGGAAGGAAAACAACATTTTCGCAGTAAAAACACGAGTTGAAAAGCTCCTTCAGTATCTGCCCAGAAAATGCTGAAGAGGAAAAACCACCTTCAGTCTAAATGGGATTTCTAAAATATCTCACTCACCAGTGAAAAGTTCTGTAGATCATAACTTTATTAATAATGAGATGAACATGTCACGTGTGGGCTATTGAACTCACTCTGACAGATAAAGAAGCATTAAGCAGTGACCTTTAAATGCTAATTGCTGAGGTGTTGGAGCTTGTAAACTGCTTAAATGGAGTTCATGCACACAAATCTTAGAGCAACCAAGGATGTGCTCGTTTGGAATATTAAAGGAACAATTTACTGTTGTAACAGTTTGAGAAAGTACATTTGACACTAGAAGTGGAGCAAAATAATAAAACAACATTATTAGATGTCCAAAGGTCAAATGTCTGAAGCCAAAGCCACCACCACGTGTAAAAAACCAATGTTTGAAAGGAGTGGAAGATGTTTAAAACACCTTCCTATGGCCATACGGAAGCTGTGGAGAAGGAATGGAAATGAGAAACAAGAAATGTCAAGAATGAATTTATAAAGTAGTTTCCCGTGTTGGTTTTGCACAGCCTGGTTTTTGGTAGCAGGGGGCCTCAGAGGTGGCTTCTGTGAGAAGCTGCTGGAAGCTT